>DF357694.1:324-10948 GCA_000787875.1 Solanum virginianum | reverse complement strand
CCCCCTATTTCCCACCCAGGCCCCCCACAACCCCCAACCCCCAATCCCTGCCCACCCTCACACCCCCGCTATACAAAAAAAGTATATTTACAAAAAATTCAAATTTTAAAAATTTTAATTTTTTACTCCACCTTGAGCCCTATCCAGCCCCACTCCACCTCTCAAAAAAGAATTTAAATATTTATTTTCAAAAAATATTTCAAATTTTGAAATATTTTTTTAGTGTCAAAAATTAAATTTTTTTTTAGAAGATTAATACTAGAAAGA
The DNA here is from genome assembly GCA_000787875.1 of Solanum virginianum. Classification (NCBI taxonomy): domain Eukaryota; kingdom Viridiplantae; phylum Streptophyta; class Magnoliopsida; order Solanales; family Solanaceae; genus Solanum; species Solanum virginianum. The sequence goes on along the minus strand of DF357694.1, from coordinate 10,681 downwards.
AGAAAAAAATTGTATTTTAATTTGAAAAATAATGGTCTATATACAAATGGATATAGTAAGGATAAAAATGACAATTCAAGCCTTTTTTACTGTTGAAATCTTCAAAAAAAAAATAGCACTCACGCGCCCTTTTTGCATGTAACACACATGCTTTCCCATGTCAGCGCCTTGTGTTTACTTGATAAAACATGGGCAAGTTGAAATGTCTATTTATGCACTTTGAAAGTTTGAATTCCAATTTAAAATTTCGCTCCAAGTTAAGAATCCAATTTATGTATTGTACCTAATTAAAAGTCATAAGTTAAAGTTTTTGAGTTATAATTTTTGGTTTATTTTTATTATTTTGATTTACAAAGAAAGTTTTATTTTATTCAAATATTATCAAATTAGTAAAAAATTATTTTAACTTAAAAACACTTAAAAAAAATTTAAGAGCTATTATTTTAATTTATATGATTATCCTGACACATTAGACTAATTGACTTTCACAAATTTATGGCACGATAAGTTGCCAGTTCATATGAGTTCAAAAATGCAGGATTTATTTTACATATTTTTTTCAAGTCAAATTGTGTATTACATCTCCAGATCTCACTTATAAAATTTTACTAGATATATTGTTATAGTACTTCTAACTCAAACTTAATAATTTATATATATTTTACACCTTTAAAAATTAAACTCATTACAACTAAATTATGAATCTGGATCCACAAGTTGTTAAAAAACAAGTTAATAGTAATCCTTTTAAGCTGTGCGCCGTGCCATCATGATTATTCTCTCTTAGCCATCATTATTCCCACCTTCTTCTGTGCTTTTGCTTTTCCTGCGCTTTTATTTTATTGTTATTATCCAATATAACATTGCTCTGGGTATACTACTTTTCATTGGTATACTAAGCAGATTAAACAAAGGTAAATAATTGCCATCCTTTTCTTGTTCTAATCACTTTTTTATTCACAAAATTTAACGTAGGCTGTACTTAATAATATTCCCTCAAACTTCTAAAAACACACTTTCTAGCCCCTTCACAAATAATGAAGAAACTAAATATTTTGATGACAAATTATACTATTTATATATAATTAAATTATTTTTATGTATATATATTTCTCTGGGTTCAATTCATATGAGTTAACTTGACTTGATATAGCTTAAAAAAAATATTTGAAATTTATGATTAAAAAATAAATTATAAATATTTATCTGATTATAAATTATTTTATTAAGGATATAATATATATTTTAAAATCAAATTTTTATTAAATATAAAAATATATAATTTTTTTTGAATCAATTAAAAAAAATTAATCATATAAATTAGAATGAAAAAAAACAAAAAATGCTAAACTATCTTTATTTCTTCGTATGTCTATTTTTTTATAATTTAGAGTATAAAATTTTGACTCGACACTATTTACCGAAAGGCAAAGCTGGCATTCCCACCAAAACTCACATGGAAAAAAAAAATAACATTCTATTTGAATCAACAATCCCACCATTCCCGTTATATTTTATAGTCGTTACAAGCTTTAAGATCTCCATAGTACCCCTAAACTCTCCTCATTATTTCATAAAGGCCCCCCCCCCGTCTTCTGACTATTTATAATCACGCTTCCACGCTCCCTCCCTTTTTCCGTTTATTTTTTATTCACAGAGAGAAGAAGAATGTGTGCGCTCTAAATTATGGTTTTGGACCGCTATATTCATACATGCGCCAAGTTTTTCTCCTTTACTCGTTCTGCATTTATTCTTTTTCTGTGCAATTTGGAGGAATAGATGATTGTGGAGGCGGCGCTGGAGTTTCTCTTGCCGTCGTGGTGGGAGGTGCAAGTCGCCATCGCCGCCGCTTCCTTCGTCATACTCTCTTGCTGGTTCTTCAATCTCGGTGGAGATGAGGTAGTTGATTATCGCCCTCGGGTTGCTGACGTCATCAATGAGAAAATGGAGGATGATACGCCATGTAGGGCTAGTGTAAGTACAGTCTCCCTGGATAACAATTCTGTTGTAAATAAAAATTGAGTGCTAGAAATTGTTATTTGTGACGAAATTTTATTCCAATTAGGAAGGGGAAGTAAGAGTTTAGACTTTAGAATATGAAGTAGAGATCACTGCTTGAGCGTTAGTGACGATCTTTACGTAGTTTTGGATATAAAGAAACTCAATCAGTCGGTGAGTTTGTCTAAAGAGTCGTGTGCTTTTCGACGATTAAATGATAAGCTGAAACTTGATTTTGCATGGTCTAATTTTCATCTATCATATTTGGAATTACCAATGTCAGAAATTAACAAAACTTTATAGTTGATTGGAGATTGTAATATTCCTCCCAGTTCTTTTTAGAAAAGCATCCGTAGTGTGTGGATATGTAATTCTTAGGAAGATGCAAATGCATGATTATGGGCATGTAGAATATATGATCTAGACTGGGTTCAGAACTTGTAGTAAAAGGTAAACAATATGATGTTGTTCATTTTCTTGACTATTCTTCACTCTTAAGAAGTTATATAGGCCATACGACTTTTATCTTTGGTCATTCCATGGGAGGTATGATAGCTTGCAAATTGGCTGCAATTGTGCCTGAGAGAGTTTTATCTTTGGCTTTACTGAATGTCAGGGGAGGAGGCTATGAATGTATACCCAGGGTAAGATCCTCTCTTCAAGTATTGGTCAATGGACATATTGTTCAAAGATTTAGTGAATGATTGAGAGATATCTGAAAATTGAATGACCATTTTAGTTTTTCTTTGTGTTGCATACACCTTCAAGGAAAGATATATACAAATCAGCTTACTGAAAATAAAAGAATAGAAGATATTCTGTTAGTTGAGACTACTTGAGGCCATTCTAGCATTTTCTAGTTTTACTACATTGCATGAATGGTCATCTTATCAAAGCAGCAAGGTGGAATTTGCACACTGCAAGCTCCCTGGGATTTGGTATGATGGTAAGAGCGTAACGTGTAGATTAGGCACACTTATGGGGTTGAACCTTGTAGCAGACAAAAGTTTAATATAAGTGGAAAAGGGTAGAGGAGTGGGCACATCATCCGTGGAGCTTCAAACAGTGTACTCTTTCCCTGGAGATTGCTCGGTTATCAGAAGGGGCAAGATATGGCACACTGCAAACTAATCAGGGAAACATATGACTCTGTCAAACCAAAACATTTTCTTCCTTGGCTGCCACAATTAGATTGATTCCCCTGTTTGATCGAAGAACCTCTATTAGTCAGCTCATTTTGGAATGCGAACATTATATTCCTGATTGGGGAGATGACATAAAGCATATCTGACTGGTTGTTCTTTACTCTTAGCTTATCCATTTCCTCTCTTACTTCATTTTTCAATTGCTCTGATTTCAATCAAAGCAACATAGTAATGATAAAGCAGAAGTGCTAACCTTTCTATGTCATTTGTGGGTCTTACACAGAGAAGTGGTAACCTTGGCTATTGTTCTTGGGAAAAAAACTGGAAGAATTTTCTTTCTCCTTGTGGGAATACATGTGGAGGCTCTGCTGCTTGTGTATACACTAGAAGTTGTATTTAGGTAGAAATTCTGGTGTAGTGGTGTATTGAGGCTTGAGCTTGCTTATCCTTGCCAGGCTTGAGTTCCTAACTCCTAAGCAATTGTATTTAAAAATGGAAATTCCATCATATCTCTGTCCTGTCCTAAAGGTCCTGCTTGCACTAGGCAAAACACAGTCTTGCCCAATAATTGACCTTCACTAGCATGGATTGTAAGACAGTTTACATTCTTAAATAACATTTGCTGGTGAGATTTACAAATTAGCTGCAAGTGCATGATGTTATTGGCGATTGTCCCATGATTTAATGCCTGGATGATGCCTATGTCCCAGGCTTCACGGCATAAAGTTATTTGGTGCTTATAAGATGATATCAGTTACATAGTTATCCAAATAAGAATAAGGTGTGGTACGTAATTATTAATAATATACACATAAGCACATATAGCATTGAGGCATGTTGGCATTTATTCCAATAGGAAAAATCACAAAGATGTGGCTTTCTGTAGAACTTCATCTTGTTCAATTGTGTGTAAAAAACAGAGAGAAATTCCAGTTTGTGTATGAGAAAGGAGGGAATACTATTTTTGTTCTTCTGGCAATAATGCATAATCTGTCTAATATTTGTTAATTATCTCGTATTTACATATTATCACGTAAATACGAGATAATTAACATATTATCTCGTGGGATTCCACTGGGTATGTTGTTGTTTACATATTATCATGTGCTTTTCGTTATTACTCGTTCTTTCTGTTTTCTTTTCTCTTCCTTTCCTATTTTCCATATCTAGTTTATTCTGCTTATGGGCTCTTGTGACGAGGGTCCTCAGGAAACAGTCTCTCTACCTCTATGAGGTATTGGTAAGGTCCGCGTACATTCTACCCTCCTCAGACCCCACTTGTGGGATTCCACTGGGTATGTTGTTGTATAGTCTTTAAAAAAGAAAAATGACCGGTTGGGAGTTACTGAGAATAACGAGATAATTAACATATTATCTCGTGGGATTTCCCTGGGTATGTTGTTGTTTACATATTATCATGTGCTTTTCGTTATTACTCGTTCTTTCTATTTTCTTTTCTCTTCCTTTCCTATTTTCCATATCTTGTTTATTCTGCTTATGGGCTTTTGTGACGAGGGTCCTCAGGAAACAGCCTCTCTACCTCTATGAGGCATTGGTAAGGTCCGCGTACATTCTACCCTCCTCAGATCCCACTTGTGGGATTCCACTGGGTATGTTGTTGTTGTATAGTCTTTAAAAAAGAAAAATGACCGGTTGGGAGTTACTGAGAATATTCTTGCCAAGTCAAAACAAATAATTCAACCTGAGCGGTGAGATTACTTAATGCTTATGAATTATGATGTAACTAATTCTTGGGTACTAATTATTAGGTAAAGAACTGTACCATTGATTCACCATCATTAGCAGTAATTTCTCACTTTGTTAGAAAGGAAATTCTCCCTTGATTGAGAATTTTTAAAATCAAGTTACTTTTTCATCATGTAATTTTACACTTCTTTGACATGCAGTTGTGCACTTATTTTGTAGATAGGCCAGTTAAAAGGCGATCCTCAAAATACTACCGCCTATGTAATCAAGGTATTGGCTGCCACAATTAGATTGATTCCCCTGTTTGATCGAAGAACCTCTATTAGTCAGCTCATTTTGGAATGCGAACATTATATTTATATTTGTATTTCATGTTCATGTACTACTTGAAGTGTTTATTGCTCTAATATTCATGTGATGGCCTATATCTGCAATTCGTAGTTGACTAGCTACTTTTTTCTTTCAGGTTGAATTGTTAGCTGCTAAAAACCTTACTGCTGCTAATTTGAATGGGACTTCAGATCCATATGCAATCATCAGTTGTGGCTCACAGAAGAGATTTAGGTGATTATGTCTATTTTGATATCCTATTATCTTGGATTAGTGGTATAAATGGATTACCTTGTCTAGGAGTAGTTAGACATATGTTTTCCCATTATTGCTGATTTTATAACCAACTTGCATTATCAAATACCACAATTGTCATAATGTTGTTGAGAGCATATATATTTTTACATTCTTATGTGTAATAGATGATGATAAACATTACTGGTGTTGATTTCTTCCATTATGATTGAAATTCAAATTTGCTTAGACAAGCATGCTTGTTTTATTTTGGTCACTCTGGAGAGAAATTTTAGAAGCTTTTTATTCATCTTAGTCTCTTTCCTTTTATTGGAAACGCATGCTTGTTCTAGCCTTCTACTAGATACGATTGTGTTTAGGTGGTTGTTATCCCTTGAATATTTTTCAATTTATTCTTATGGACATACCAATAATATGTTCAGCTGTGATGACTCTCACAATATTGTCCAAATTAGATGAACTATTTTGATAGGATATAAAGGAGAGAAAGATAAACAGCTTTTAATATTTATGTTGTTGGTAAGTCTTAATTTTGAGATGGTCTTTTGCTCCATTAGATCTATTTTCATACTTGAAAGTCATGTCCAACTGTGAGATAACCATTTTTTGTGTGGATTGTTGTAACAATGCGCGCACGAGGCTTGGGGAGTTTCAGAAAATTGTGAAACAATATGTTCAGATGCTTATTGCTCTTGTATTATACACAAATTATACTCATCTTAGTGTTGCAGTTCAATGGTTCCTGGTTCAAGAAATCCTATGTGGGGGGAGGAGTTCAACTTCTCTGTTGACGAGCTTCCAGTAGAGGTAGCTGTCCAGACAATCTTTTGACATAAAGCACAAACTTAGTGCAATGTGTGTTCTGTAATCCTTTTCAGATTTTGTTTGATCTATTTGTCATTTGATTACTTTAACATTTAATATTACATTGATTTTGTGTTTTTATGTTCTTTCGTAATAATTCATTTGCTTGATTATATGACAGATTAATGTGACGATATATGATTGGGATATAATTTGGAAAAATGCTGTTCTTGGTTCAGTGATGATACCTATTGAAAATGAAGGTCAAACTGGTGCAGAATGGCATACTTTGGACAGTTCATCAGGACAGGTATTATTGATTTCTTAAACATCTTTGCTTTCAATAAATGCTACATCTTTTTATTTGGTTTATTTGGAGGTTGGCTTTTACAGAGTTATGGCCATTATCTGTTTTCTTTTCAGGTTTATCTTCATATTAAGACCTCAAAACTCAATGTCAAATCTTCAAGGTGCTTCTTTTCTCCTCTTATTGATAGCGCCTTAAGATATTTCTTATTTGAATTTCAACCATTGTTTATGGGACTAATGTCAGTTATTAGAATACATAATAAGGTATTCATCTTCTCATAGGGTTCCTTCTTTTTGGTCCACGGTAGCAACGTCTGCTTGTACATACTCTTACAACAAGTTGAGTTGGGTATTTACATGCGATGAGGAATTTTATGATAGTATTTCCTATCAAGAATGTGTATGGTGGTGATGAAGGACACAAAACAATTAAATTAATCTTTTATTCCCCCACCCTCACCGACCCACACAAAAATTTTGCTTCTTATGTGAGCTATTATAAAGCATGTTGTAGCTCGAGAGTATAGTGCAATTGTGAAACATGATTTTGGGCATAGAATAAAATGTACCACAACCAGCTCCTTTATAAGAGATTTTAATTGTTTGGGGAACTTGGATCCATTCTGGATAGCTTATGCCTGGTTAGGAATTTGCATTCAACAATATCTTTTAAGTAGCACAGTTCTAGAATATAGGAGTTTAGGGGAGCGTACTTCCTCTCCTGTACATCTCATTCTTTAATAGTTTGAAAGGATATGGATGTGATAGTACACAAGTGATAGATGTTTAGTAGTTCATGCTTACAACAGGTAAGTTGGAAGAAAAATAGGGAAGAGGTAACCAGGTAATGGAACACTTCCTCACTTAGTGAGGGAAGGGGGGAGATAAAGAGCGGGGCATCAGTTCTGATCCTTTAATCATCAGCTGGTAACCATGTGATAAGATATATTTATTCTAGCTTAATTTGCTATGTATAGATGACACTTGAAGTACAGAAAAAAATGTTAAAGGAACATTACAAGCATTACTACACTCCGTGAAGTGTTGCATGGGACTTGCTTTAGGATCAACTTTTGTTTTTATTGTTGGAAGATTCTTGATCCATCAGAGAGAAATTTATGTAAATCCTTCGGGGGGATCACTCTGTTGCATGGCAAGATTAATATTCATTTTAACTAGAAGATAATTATCTTATCCTCCCTTCTTCATTGGTTGTTTTAGAGGTTTGAATGTCTACGCTATTGCTCGTAGAAGGATCACTTTGGATAAACAAGGACCTACTGTAGTTCATCAGAAACCTGGGCCTCTGCAAACGATATTTGATCTCCCTGCTGATGAGGCAAGAGCTAACTTTTTACTGATTAATCACTCTTGTTTCTGAAGAACTCTAAGTTGGAAAGTTTGGATTGCTCTAGTCGGTCGCTAATCATTGGAGTTATTTCAGGTTGTTGAACATAGTTATTCATGTGCTCTCGAAAGGTCATTCTTGTATCATGGCCGTATGTATGTCTCAACATGGCATATCTGCTTCCACTCAAATGTATTTTCAAAGCAAATAAAGGTCAGATCCATCTTCCGATTGTACTTCCCAAGTTTCAACTTTGTGAATCTGCTTTTTATCTAAACTTTTCTAAGTTAAATGCTTATCAATTTGATTTCTCCACTGATGTCTATCATATTTGCTTGATGGTTGACATGTGTTTGTTCTCAATATTTGCATTCATGCCATCAAGATCCTAGTTACAAATTTTATAATGTCACCTTGCTGTGGATATCTTGAAACTTGGAGCATGGATTATGGTTTGGGTGGGGATGGGAGGATCACCATAAAATGCTTTCCTTTGAGAAAGGTTGGATTGACTAAGGGTTATATATCTAGATGGAGACTATTTCCTTTTGTTAGATTCTCAAGGTATGTGGATGAATATCCTGTTCCTGCCTGTTCTTAGGATAGAAATAACTGGTAACTACTGTGCTTTTCTGATGTTCGATACTTAAATCTCAATTATGCTGGAATTGGTTCACTTATTTGCCCGCGCTTGATTCTGCATTTGCAGGTAATTATTCCTTTTGCAGAAATAGATGAGGTACATTATTCTCTTAATTTGTTATCATATTCTATTCTTTCGAAGTTGTCAATTTTTTTGGAATGCTTATTCGGGCCATTTGCGGGAATCAGCAAGAGTATTATTTTTCTTTCAGATTAAGAGGAGCCAGCACGCATTTGTTAATCCTGCTGTTACTGTAATTCTCCGCATGGGTGCTGGCGGCCATGGGGTGCCTCCGTTAGGAAATCCTGATGGTTAGTAATTTAATTAATCATTTAACCTTATTTTTTGTGTTATTAGGACACATTTTTCTCTTTTTTTAAGGGAACAGGGAAGTTGGCTAGCTGTGAGTGAGATTCTCCTTGATAGATTTTACATTTTGATATGTTAGGACTTAGGAGGATATTCTGTGATAAAACCATTTGCACTACTAATGTTGTTTGCCAGTCTAGAAGTTCTACTGAAGTATTTTATCCATCCCAACATTATGTTCTTCCTTCATTGTGACAAAAATAATGTGAACTTCTCAAAAAACTAAACTTTTACCTCACACGAAACTTGAGTCGAGGGTCTGTCGGAGAGAATCTCTCGATCTCCCAAGGTAGGGTAAGGTTTGCATACACACTACCCTCCCTTAGGCCCCACTTATGGGATTACACTGGTATGCTACTGTTGTACTGTATGATACGACTTGGACTTTTTACCTTGGAACTTCTGAATATTGTCAATGTGGAGGGGAGCCTTGGAGAAGCGATAAAGTTTTCTCTGTGTGACTTATAGGTCACACGTTTGGTCTGTGGAAGCAAACACTAATGCTTGTCACGACCCAACCTATGGGGCGTGACGGCTACTCGATTGGGGCACCCAGACAACATTTTTAAGCCAGACTCAGATAATAATCACTACTTATTTATAGAAATTTCGGCAGCGTTTCCTTTGTTTTACTAACTAGCCACCTGCAAACAGAAGATTCCAGTACACAGTACAAACATGCAAACATACTTATATAAATACGCGGGCCGACAAGGTCACCGCTGCGGTTAAACCGCCCGACAAACACAACATAATTACATAGTGTTCAGACTGACAGTTATGTCTCACATACCCAACACATATACATACTCACATACCCAGCACATATACATAAAATATACAGACTTCTTGACCTGACCCATACTCACAGGATGTCCACAGACCTCTAATACGAACAGACTGAATCATAAGACGGGACAGGGCCCCCGTCATACCCAAAAGTAGAAATAATACAGAGTAATGAAGTAACAAATATACCAAAAATGGCTCCGAAGCAAAGGAGCTCTTCAAACTGCAAAAGGGGCCCTAAGATGGTGGGCCGCTAATCTGTGCGTCGAGGGTCCTAAGCTGGTGGGCCGCTAATCTGTGCGTCAGTACCTGCGGGCATGAAACGCAGTCCCGAAGAAAGGGGGTCATTTCGAAGGACGTACCGAATATGTAAAGCAGAAAGTACACAATATAGATAAGAGTGTCACAAACATTTACACGTATGGAGGAGTTTGTTGAAAGAACATTGGATTCCTTGGCGTTTTGCTAGTTCTATTGGTCGATGAAGAAGGGGATATGGATGAGGGGGTGTACGTGTCGAAGGAGAAAGAAAGGAAAAGAGAAAATGGGGAATTGGGGGCACGTACGTGTCACGCGTAAAAATATATGTTTATATTATGTATTATGTTGGTTATATGTGGCTAAAGAATAGAATTGGGCCGGGAGCATAATATACCCGTT
>DF357695.1:110501-131438 GCA_000787875.1 Solanum virginianum | reverse complement strand
GTGTGTATATATATATATATATATATATATATATATATATATATATATATATATATATAACTAAAAGGGTGTTTAAATATTTTAATCCTTCAAGTTAGGAGTATTTTTTAGTTAGGCTATTATAGTAATTTAGCATTCAATTTACGAATTGCAGGTGTTTATGCTTATTAGTAAAGTTAATACCGTTCAACAGGATGGTGTGATTGCTAATTATATAATTTAGGGGTTTATTTTTAAGTAAAGAGTATTTAAATAATTTAACTTTTAGTTTTTGGAGTTCTTGTTTTCAAGATAGTATAGATACGACGTGTTTCTACACATAACATTTGTCCGTGTGCATGCTTAACATCTATCCCTATGCAGTTTTAACAATAAACCCCTTAGGCGGAAACTTTGAGTGTGTTTTGTAGGAAGAAAAATGTTTTTCAATTTTTTTATATTTGATTAGCTTAAATATTTTGAAAAATGTTTTCTAAATCAACTCATTTTCTTAGGAAGAATGACTTCGGTGAGACGAATCTGATAAATATGAATTGTGTTGAAGAAATTAATGGCTCTTGGTCGTGCAAGAAAAGGTGTATCAATGTTATAATAATCATGAAGAAAGCGGAGGCGGCAACATGGAGATGATAAAGAGAAAGAAAGAAAAAAAAGAATAAAAAAATATATTCGCTTAATAAAAATGGGGTAACATTTTATAAAAAATAAAATCACGTTAGGACTGTGGGAGTAAATAATTCCACTTTAAAATTGTTCAAACATAACAAAAACCTCCTCCTCTCATAAAGAAAATATATTTCCCTGAACTGATGATAGTTCAAGAAAATAGTTGCCTTTTTAAAAAATCTTTAAAATAATTAATAACATCACTTTTTTTTACCCATCGAGAAGCATAATATACATTAATCAAACCCAGAGGAAGCCTCCAATAATTCAAACAAAAAGTTATTAAATTTAAAAAATTTACGAAGTAGCGATAATTATGAAAAATTTAGCTAACATAATTATGACCACAAGTATTAGCACGTCAACTCAGTAAGATTTTTCTTTTAATCTTTTATAGACCATAGATAGGTTTCAGAAGGAACCAGGAAAAACACGAGTACTGATAAAATATTTTTTGATACTAATAAAATATCATGCAGTCTATCATTGTCCCACGAAAAACACTGAAATAGATAAAACAAGTTCATCGTCTAGATTGAAAGAAATATTCACATAATATTCCAAAAGTTAGTGCCAGACAAGCAACAACTAAATGTTAATGTTGTTAAAAAACGATTAATGAGAAACTGGCATAGCTATTTTGCGTATATCAAATAGGCATTTCTGCTGATCTACAAGTTGGAAAAGACAATCATCTCCTGGATTCATGCCATAAGCTGCAGCAACTTGTTTCCATCCACTTGTCAAAACATTCAAACCTGATTTGCAATGATAAAAGGTAGGCCAAATTCTTTTATCAGGTCCTCGGAGATAAACAATCATCCTTCCCTGCTTTGCCCTTTTCAGTAAATGTTTTCGCCAGGATTCTTCTAATTCCTGCATAGAATAACCAGGGTAGTCAGGTGATTAAAAAAATAGAATTTCAGTGCCAGATCCGTAATGTAAGTGCTGATCCACATGACGAAAGGACTGTAACTCTAAAAATACAATGTAACCGTAGGTCTTACTTCACGAAAAAATTACTGCTCCTATTCCTATATGATATCTGCCCCTTTAGCTTATAAACCAAATAATCAATACATCTTATTTGCAAAGAGAAACCTAACAGAATAGGTGATGGAAATCAGCCAGTTCCTTTGATAAAAAGAAGAATAAAAAGGAGGGGTCTTACTAACCAATTGATTTATCCATTTCGAAAATATTATTCAAGAACATCCGTCCACAACCAGAAAACATAATCATTAACTTTAGATGTACAGAAACAGTAGCAAGCACTAAAACTGGAAACATAGTTATACTTGATCAAAGTATTAATAATAAGTTTTTGTGGGTTTAGTGTGAATCCAAGATGCTTATTTAAACAAAAATTAGAGCCCCCAAAAGAAAAAAGTTTATCTAAATCCTGTGTGCATGTATTTTTCTTTTCAACATCTGAATAACAAAGTAATCAGCTCTTCACTTCAATCTTCATTAATTTTCAAAACATTCTATGATGTTAAGCTGAAAGGAGTCCTGGCAAAGACATTAATCCCCTCTATAACATCTTATTTAATGCAAAAGTTTGAGGAAAAGAATCTTAAAATTCATGCACCTTCAGCGGTAAATACAAGACACACATAAACTTGACAAATATTCATAAAGAACTGGTAGTATTCATGTTGGCATACCCCTATTAAAGGACTTCATGAAGTTCTGGAAGCTAAGGAGATACAAGACAATGTTGTTGGCCTTTAATGGAAAATCACGAAGATGCGCATCGTGGAAGAAGAGCTCAAGAATTTTTGAGAAAAGGTAACTTGTATTATAAATAAAAGGAATACTCAGGAAGTATCCAGAAATACTTACAATCAAAAATGCATAATTGAGACTGTCTTCCCATAAAATAATAAGTAATGTAAAATACTAAAGAAGATTACTGAAGAAGAGCTCAAGAATTGTGTCTAAGAGTGGGTTAAACGCTACACTGTCTACACATATGTCATGGTCCAGGTCCAAGCTCAAGAGGAGGATGATTTGGGCACCCTATGGAACCCAAAAAGAACCAAAAGCAAGCCCAAGTGGACTATTTACACGCTAAAAGAGCTGAAATTTGAAATTTTTTTTTGTCCAAAAAGTGCTACTTATTTTGTTAGGTACTTTTGGGAAGTGTGAGATTGAGTTTTACATGCTTTACTATTTTAATGTTTCCTAGTTTAAAGTTTTCCAGTTAGGTTTTACGACTTATTATTTACATAAAAGTAGAACTCGAATATTTTGATGTCTAGGAGAAGAGTACACGATTTGCCCCTATATGTAGTCCTTTTAGGTTTTTGGACATGACATTCTCATCAATATTATTGAGAGATTCTATTCTTTACACTAATTGGAGTTTCTTTTTATTTACAGATACTCGTTGTGTCTAGGCTTGCTTGCATACACCTCGACTAATTCCAAGAGCTATTTGTCACCCCTCCCACCAGCAACAAGTACCAAGTAACTCTATCCACCAAGGTTAGAATCGATGGGATTAAAACATGTAGTGTTTTGTCTCTGCTGGGATTTGAACTAGAGACCCACTACTTGTTTTTTTTTTCTTTGAAAAAATCAAGTACATTACTTAGGATTTATCTTATAACCTTACAACAAAGGTTCTATTAGGAGGTAATATTATATTCTTTTGCTTGATATTTATTATTCTTACTCAATTAATTGAAGGAAATCAATCTTATACATATTATAGTCTATACTTGTTCTGTTATGGGGTCTAGATCACTTTCATCTAAGTTTTAGAATTGAATTTGCTAGAAACTATGATTAGCCCAAAATGACTAATTCGGTCTACAACAATTAATTAGTAGTTTTAGTAGTTACTTTTGTGATTTGGGGATTTATTTCAAAATCTGGTCTTTTTTTTGCTTCTGCATTGTTTTCTTTCTCATTCAAATAATTTGATTCTTACAACACCACCACATCAAATAGTAAGAATATTGCAATCCACCAAAATAATGGAAGGAACGATGTTAAAACAAGGTGTTACCAGAAAATCTCGGCCATCAATCTCCAGCAAACACGCATAGACTGCATTAAGAGATGGTGTGTCTCCTGAATCAGCAGGCTCACTTTTGATAACTTTTTCATTAGCATTTGTATATTGTCCTCCTGAATCTTTACAAAACAAACAGCAATAAGATGCTCAAAGGGACTTCAAAGCACAACACCAACATGCAAATGGCCATGGGCAGTTATGAAAAAGGAAACCAGATAAAATAAGTTGTAAAGATTAGAATGAAATAAAACCATACCACGTATTGCTCGAGCAGTAGAAAATGTTTTTGTTGTTATCTCCTCAAATTCTTTCTTGACTAGTCTTTCTTCCCTAGCTTCAGGTGGCAAAAACATTTATCATGTAAAAACCAATAGTCACAAGATAAGGCAACAGGCCTAAATTAAAATCGGCAATTTCATGTCAAAAACTCTTTAATTCCTATTTTGCAGTAAATCACATCTGTCTCCCAAATGTATGGCCAAAATTATGATTCCATTTTTCTGCACAGCAGCAATTGCTTCCTCATGGTACTGGTCTTAACCTTACACCTACTGCATTGGAGCCAGAATTGAGTTGATTCTAAGCTCTTGCAAAGCCTCAGTGGTTTTTCTTCTCCAAAGAAAATAACCACTAGAAAAAGTGAAACTTTTTAGAAACCACCTTAGTATCAACATAATTGTACCTTGGCCTAAAGAAGCCAACTTTTTGCCTATATCATCATCGTCATCAATCCAAGACAAAAAAAGGGTGATGCAAAATATGCACTTTGGTTATGTGATTGGAATCAATATGGATAATGGTTTTGCTTCTATTTTGGAAGCATCAAGATGGTCACGGAGGGCTGAAAGGAGGACGTAAGCTGGTGAAGGGGAGTGGTGTAGCCTCGGGGCTTGTAAGGGCCTAAGGAGAACATGTGATAGGAAAGGCTTTTCAGATGGAAGGAGTAGGGATCATTCAAAGGCCAATGTCCTAGACGGAGGACACGATCAGTACAACAAATAAAGTAGGAATCACAAGTCAGCTCATATAAGAGAAGTTCCTTAATTCGTGAGATTTATATCCTAGGACATAATCGTTAAGAATATTCTACACAATATTGTAATGCTTCTTTTGACTTTCAACACAACCAGTCAAACTCAAAGTGGATTTTATTAGTGCTTAGTTTGAAAACAAGATATACTTTCAAACGTCATTTGAATAGAGCATAAAATCATCAGAAAGAAAAGGGTGGTGAAGTCCTCCTCCACGTGAAAATCATCGGTGATTTCACAGCCAAAAAGTAACAAGTGCTTCTTAGACCGAAAAAAGGTACTGGGATGAAAATCTTGGGGCATCATGGACTTAGATTTCGTTGATTGTTGAAGAGTAACTGAAAAAGTTGTTGGACTAATGACAGGAAAGTTGTTATAAGAATAGACTGAATAGAGGTGAAGCCGACCAGAATGGACCAAAAAGAAGTTCGGCATTGTTAGAACAAGTACCAAGAAGAAACACAGTACCTCTTGAATGATTGCCAAAAAGAACTGATGCTACTGACACAGTCATCAGAAAGAGGAGTTGTGCAACAGGGCATGTCAACAGAAAGAGGCAAAATAGTAAAACTAAAATGGAAAATGTCGGCAGAATTGACAGTGCGGGACTCTGGTAGTGGAAGCTAATTAAGTTTCAACCAGATCATGATGATTCTGTCACCAAGTAAAACAAAAATCTTTCAATGAAATGGGATGTCAAAATATAAGAGATTCATATATAAACGCAAGTTCCTTGAGGAATTCCAGATTGTTGTGACATCACCATTAAGGATTTAATCACTCATGATCAACAAAAACAAATTTGCAACTTGAACAATAAATAGAATTACAAAATGCACTCTCTTGCTTTGAAGGGAAGCAATTAATTAGGAATGAGATACTGCTAAACGTAGTGTTGAACAGAAATATGGAAGGTACGACTGATATTTTCACCTGACGGAACTTGAGAAAATCGTAGAAACTTAGAAAATACATGAGAAATTAGATGGATAGGACAAAAAGATAAAAACCAAAGAAGCTTTTACAGATGAGTGCTGGAAGAAGCAAGGAAATTAGTTTTTGAAGCTAATGAGTGAAGAACAAAATTTAGGTATAAATAAATCGACAAAATGACCAAAAGGCTTCATGTGTGCTCACGAGCCTACAAACTTGAGGGTTCATAGAATCTAACTGCGACCTGAGATTGCATTTGTGTTGAGGCGATGGACCCTAGGCCTAACTGAACCCAAAAGCGCTAGTTCATGAGAGGAGGATTATCCAGGATCACATAAGGAGTCCCTCTACCCATCCCACAAACAATATGGGACTCCAATTTTGGGCAGCTCAAGACTAAGATCAAGCTCAACATAGTGTCAGCAAAACAAATCTTCAGATGAGCCCTAACTGCCTCAAGTATATAGCCGTAATATCCAGATTCAAGACAACACAACAAAAATAAATGAATCCTAACAATTTGTCATGAACAGAAAGCTTACCAAACTGAGATGCTTCGTTGGATTTCTTATATTTTGGACCTGGCAATGGAATATCCTCTACTGGTCTACTAGCCATATTGGTTGCCGTGATTCCAGCCTCAAGCTTTGACAACAGCGCTTCTGAGTTCAAGTTGCCGATTTCAACATTTAAATTTGGTTCTTCTTGTGAATTTAAATTGGTTCCAACATGATTATCCTTTCCAGTGTCACCTAGTAAAGGACTGCTAGTTCCTTCTGCAAGAGGTCTGCTTGCTGGCATTTCAAAACTGGACAGATGCAAGCACAACCTGTCATCTTCTTGATCATATTGAGAATTCCTATCGATCATACAAAATGATTCATCCACATCTATAGTTGAATGTACTGACTGCCCCTTCCTTAGTTCAGCATCAATGTTTGTTGCAAAGTTGGTGACTGGCTGTTCCTTCCTTGTTTCAGCATCAGTGTTTGTTGCAAACTTGGTGATATTTGGCTTGTATGTGACCTTTTCAGACTCGGATTCATCAGATGTTTTACTCTTTTTCTTGACTGAATTTATATCAGTTGTTTGAAACCGCTCAGACGGGGTAGTTGCTTCAGGGTAAGTCCTTGATCTTTTTCTTCCGTTGTCAATATCACTGCAGAACTTCTTCTTTTCACAGCCACTCGTTCCAAATATTTTAACAATGAAGTGCTGACCTGGAACATAGTGGAAAACCACGAAGTCACCCACATCCAGACCATGGTCTGATGAAAATTTAGGCCATCCCTGCCGGATAGAAAGTGAACCATGATGATTACACACTGTTACCCTCCATCGCTGTCCACTTGAGTCCTCAAGATAAGTTTCTTGATCAGTCAGGTGAGAAACAGATCGAGCAAACTTTGGGGGGAAAAACTGAAAAGAAAATGTAGAAATTAAAACTAACACATACCACATATCAATACACAACTCAAATGCTAAGTTAATGAAACAGCTTTACGTTCATTTCCTCGGAAGTCTTTTGAGTTCTGATGGCACAATTATGCAAGATATTTTCTATGGAAAACAAAGCATGAAAATTGGTTTGTTATCTGCGTTATTACCAGAAACCACAACGTCGTTCATTACAAATTAAGCTTCATAAACATGCAAATGCCTCATTACCACTGTTAAGTATCTTCCTTTTTAAGAAGCTTCAAAGGTTGATAAATGATTTTATTACACACTAAAATTTTGATAGGTACTCAAGAATGGTGTGAATGATTATTCCAGGAGTAATGTTGACTTCAAAGATTTACATGATTTTCAAGTAACTGAAAGAAGATACACAATCACATGATGATTGATTGGAAAGGTTTGAGAACATGCTCTGCAAAGTGCAAGGACCGAGATGAAGAAAGTCCATGGAAACACAAATAGAATGATAAAGTTGCTCATAAGCTGATCTTTTTCTTTCTAAAATTTATGAGCATGAAGCATTTCATTTTTGTGTTAAGATCTTTGAAAACGGGAAAGTGGCATTTTAAATCCTTCAAGCAAAGTGTTTTTAAGTAATATAACGTATATCTTTTCTTTTTCCTTGGGGAAGTAACAAAACATATTAGAAAAAAAAATGAAGCCTCTCAAATTTAGAGGCCTAAGAAACTTGTCTTTTTTCTAACCCTATCAAGCCGCCCCTGGACTCATGACTCATGAATTGTAAAACTTAAAACATCTACTGCAAAAATTGACCAACCTATAAGCACTCAGTTTAAGCAAAAGGATTTCACCAACAATTAGAAAATTTACTACAAGATTAACTAATTACCAGTTACCAGTATGGTGATAAAAATTCAAAAATAACTATACATTTAAATCAAGTACTTTAAACTAAGTCGAGAAAACAAGCGTTAAGAAGGAATAACACTTTACCAGAACTTGTGAGAAACGTTTGTCAATCATAATTTTAAAGAATGAAAGGACCCCCTTTCCATGAATCAGGGAGTCCTTGCACCCATCACATTCTTCTTTCTCGTATTCCATCTCCTTGCTACACAAAGTATGCTTCCAAAACAACTTCTAAATCCTACAGAGTATACTAAAACATCAACTAAAAGTTTACCTTCAGAAAAATAATACTCAATCTTAAAAGAGCACTCATTCCTAGAAAATAAAGAGCATATCACTTCAGTAATTCTTTGGACATGTAAAACAAATGGAACGTTATGGACGGAGCTCCACAACACTAGAACCTGAAGATTCAGAATCAGCTAACAAAAAGGGGAAAATCAAAATTCATCGCAGACAATAGCTTGAATTTTGAGTAACAACAGTTAAGCAAACGCTTAGGTAACAAAACCATGACCCTTCAATTTCTAGGGTAGCGTTTTACTGAAATCAGCCACTTGCAGGTTCTGTGACCAAGTTATACCAAGCAAAAATTAAACAAATGCAGGTGTGATGATCCTTCCATTTTTTTTAAAGCTAAGGCAGCTCATACCCAAATCAAATAAGCTATTACCGATTCTGCATAACCTCATTTGAAAATCATGGCTATAACCGATTCAGAGCAGCTAAAAATCAAAGAAAAAATGCAGAAAAAAAAACTCTCCAAGTCTGATACATACCTGAGGAGGAGCCGAAACCGAAAATGAAAACGAAAACGATGAAGGAAAAAGAAGAAAAAATTGGTACCGTCTGAGAAACCGAGGAAAGAGCAAACTCCTGCTTCAAAGTTGCAACCCAGCTCTCTCCAGTGCACTGTCCAAGAAACCAGAGTCGTCTTTTCGTTCATTTAGTTTTTGTCCATAAGCAACGTGAGTCCGTATAAATTCTCTTGTAAGAAAATAAATAATTTTTTTAAATTTTATAAGTTAATATTAAAATTACATTAAATGTAATAATACTATTATTAAAAAAGAAAAAAAGGTCAATTGTCCTTTTTTGAAGCTGACTAAAAAATAATTCATTTTTTTAAATAGAAAAACTATTATTTTTATTTATATACTGCTTTTGATCATGTGAATATCAAATAATGTAGTTATAATATTTTTAAAATAATATTAATATTATTAAATACAAAATTTTTAAATAAATAATTATGAATAGAATAATCAAGTATAAGTTTCTAGGAATAATGAATTTAAATTTTCTTATGATTATTAATTTTGTACATACTAAAAATTATGAAATTAATATTTTTAAATTAATTATAATGTGTAAAAATTAAAAAGTAATTCTTGAAATTTTTTTAATTACATCTCTTAAAGAAATAGATTATTCTAAAATTATTTTTTATAAAATAAGTATATATTAGCTAAATATTATTTTTAATAAATATGTCACATTCAAATGAAAAAAGTGAATGGTCGAATAATATCTGTGTGCCGCACTCAAATAAAAAGTGCACCTATTTTATTAATAGTTTCTATATATAATAATATTATTAGGCACAATAATTTTAGCATGTCAGTTTATTGGATATGATGCCATATGTCGAATCCTCAATGGATATGATGGGGTCCGCTGGCTTTGAATTTAATGTGTTCATTCTTAATTGGATTTGTGGGTCCCGCTGATCTATTTTTGTTCCAGTTGAAAATATTTTGCCTTGTAGTCCTTGCAATTGATGCCAAATTGGACTCCTCACCAAAAAATTGTGTTTAATGACTCTGTAACTCTTATATTAGCGTCAAGATTTAGATCAATAACTTTATAAATTCTATCTTATGGGCAAGATTTAATACTATTGTATGGTTTATAATTTTTATCTCTTAGCCCAACGATTTTCAAATAACAAGTTAAGTTTCAAGGGCAAAACTTGACACTATATCATTATGTCTTGGTTTATTAGATGCTTTGTAACTCTTCCTTAGAGGCAAAATTTAATCCAAAAACTTCACAATTTTAAGCCTATGGACAAGACTTGACACTTGTACATTATGTCTTGATTTATCATATATATAAATGTTTTTTCTTAGCTTAAGGACTTCAAAACAATAAGTTAAGCCCTATGAAAAAAATAAACATACCAATATCACTTTTTGTTTTGATTTATGAAACATTATATAATTATTCCCTCAGAAGTGAGACTTGTTAGTCCAAGGATTAGCCTCGTAGACAAGACTTGACACTACCACATTATGTATTAATTTATTAGGTGTTGTATTACTCTTACCTTATAGGTAAGTCTTAACCCAAGAGTTTCAAAGAATAAATTGTGTCCATTGACAATATTTTGCATTATTTTTACTAAGTCTAACTTACAGGGAATACAATAACTTTTGCCTTAAAGGCAGAATATAACTCAAGGGTTAAAAAAATAACATATGACTAGCTCAATGATTTACACTATTTCACTATGTCTAATTTATAAAATGTTGTATAACTCTTGTTTTAGAGGCAAAACTTAGACCAAGAACTTCAAAATAACAAGTTACTCCATTTGGACAGAAGTTAATACTACTACATTATGTTGTGATTTATGATATGCTCTATCTTTTGTCTTGGAGGTAAGACATAGCCTCCAAACACTTTCAAATAATAAGCTGCACCTCATGACAATAATTTTCACCATTTTCACGAAGTCTAACTTATGAGGAACACAAGAATTTTTGTCTTGAAAGACAAATTTAATTCGATGATTTAATGAAATGAAAAGAATAAAAGACCCCAAAAAATATAAGTAGACAAAAAGAAAAAAATAAATAAAAGAAAAAAAGAAAGAGAAAAAATCCAATTTAAAAAAAAAGAAAAAAAGGGAAAAAATGGTTTTTTTTTTAAAAAAAAAAAGGAGAAAAGAAATTCAATTAAAAAATAAAGAAAGAGAAAAAAAATAGAAGTATAAAAAAGACACAAAAAAGAAAAGAAAAGGCAAAAAAAACATAATAAATAAAAGAATAAAGAAAGAGAAAGAAGTTGAGAGACAATTGAGCATGGAGAGTTTTTTAAAAAATATTTAAGGTATAAAGGGACAGAATTGTTCTTTCATTCAACTTAAAGTGAAATAAATGACATTTTTATTTACATCAATTTTTTATTTTATTTTATTTTTTTGCCCATAAACATAAAACTCCTATAAGTTGTGAAAAATTATCAATTTTACATCAATTATTTATACAATCTTACTAAATAAGTTAAAGTTTATAACAAGAGTACAATATATTATCACAAAACTATACTAAAAAAGACACCTAATGATCAAATTTTAGTTTAATAAAAAATTTAAATTGAACATGAATTGTCGCATACTATTCTTTAGTAAAATCGAATATGATCAATATCATTAGTAATTGTATCATCATATTTATACTTCGTGAATTTTCTATCACTATTTTAATACTCTCGCAAAAAATTATATAAATATAAAATAATAATTTATTTTTTTTACAAGATATAAATTTATGGATCAATTTTTATATTTTAAAATTATAGAATATCTAAAATTAATTTCTTTTTTAAAAGATATGAAATTGAAATCATATGTGCAAGCTCCTACTAAATATTCCAAAGATAGTTAATAAGGTAGTTTGGGTTGTTGGAACTACTGACCAAGTCAAATGCTTCCATTGTGATAAATAATTAAAAATAGAGTGGAATTCTATATTATCTAAGTATTGAATTCAAACTTTGACCTTGTCGAGGAAACTGTAGGCAAAAATCATGTATATTAAAAATATTTATTTTAATATTATTATCAATTTAGATAATAAGAGAAATTTAATTATTTTTTTAACTCTGCCCCTGACGCAATAATTTAATTTATTATATATCAGCTAAAATGAGAAAATCAATTTACTTATAATATGGATATGTTGATAGATTATGAATACATAAGTAATAATTTAGAGTTGAATAATTAAAAGTAAAATAATTAATTGATTAAAATTTAATATAAAAAAATTCATAAATATAAAAAGAATAGTTCAATATTTCCAACTTCATTTTATTAATTTTTTTTAAAGTAAACAATACTATTTACTTTAAAGAGAAATAAGGATAAATTAGTAAAAAGTGTTTTTTTAATTAATAAAAGAAAAGGTGACAGACTATTATATATAGAGAGAGTAGCTAGTATAATAGTTTACCAACATTCCTAACATATAAATAAAATAGAGTAATTTTTTCATAAAGAAAAGAATTTTAATAATTTTAATATATTTTATTTTTACTTATTTAATATTAACTTTAAATATTAAAATAATAAATATAGCGATAATTTTATTATATCATCTTTTAAATATAATAAATTAATATTTTAAAAAATGAACAAGTAAAAATTAATCTATTTATAACTAGGAAAAAGTAGCCTATCAGCATTTTTCTCAATAAATTTACCTTTATCATTCAACTTTGGGCATATTTATAATTGCAATGCTAATTTATATAGTCCACTCTTATTATTCTATGTGAATTTTTTTTTTCTAATATAATACGTACATCTGATCGAACTAACCCACTAAAACCAACAAGCCAACTCAAGCATCATCAAGTATTAGAAATGAGTTTATTGGATTAGTTGTGCAAGGCGTACATAATGACTAGGGTAAAAGAATTATATATTTTTTTTAAAAAATTAATTGAAATATAAATAAACGGAATAATAAAGATGGAGGTATATCAATTAACCATCTAAAAATAATATATGCTTAAAATTGGATGACAAATAAAAATAAACGGATTGAGTACTTCTCCGTCCATCTAATAATAAAGATGGAGATATATGATTTAACCGTCTAAAAATAATATATGTTCAAAATTGGAAGACAAATAAAAATGAACAGATGAAATACTTCTCCGTCCATCTTTACTTGTCCCTTATTCATTTGACACAAACATTAAAAAGTAGTAAATAATAGGGTAATTTGATATGAATATACTCCCTGTGTCCCAAATTAATTGAAATTTTTAGGCTTTTTTCAAGGTTAAAAATAACTGAATTGTTCAAAGTTCAAAATGAATGTTTGAAACCTTTTTCATATTTGTATTTTCATTTATTAAAGTTTTATGTTTTCTAGGAGACAAATTACACTACATATTTACGATTCCATAAAAGATATAGTGATAAGTATGGTTAAAATTTTGTCTTGAGAAAGTAATAAATATAATGTCTTGAAAAATGTAATAAAGAAATGATTATAGTTAATAATAAGAGTAAATTAAGAAATAAAGGATAAACTAAGAAGTAATGTAAAATTATTCTTAATTTTATAAATTGAACAAGTAAGTGTGCATGTAACGTAAAGAGGAACGAAGGGAGTAATAATGGAAAAATGATTTTCCATTTGTGGAAAATAAAGTCAAAATTTACTTTGAAATTTTCCTTCCTCCGTTTAGGCATTGGTTGCTCAACAAATCAAAAATCAAAACTTGTAACTGCAACTGCAAGTAACCAACCATAACAAAGACCTTTTCTTTCTTTCCAGTGTTCAACATTTCACTCCTATATTACATATGAGTGTTTCTGCCCATCACTGTGCTGATTAATTCCCTGCTCGTTAAATTTGAGAAAAGAAAGATCAAAAAACTCAGCGAGGAAGAGTGTTGTATAATTTGGGATAAGTGATGACAAATTACTTCGAGATTGTGAAATCTACTTCCTGTGAAGATTCTTTGAAGGCAATTGAGGCTGATGTTCAGTATGCCAATTTGCTGTAAGTTCTCATCTCTTACTTTCAGTATTTTTTGCTTGTGGACTTATTTTTGTGACAAGATTTTCTTAAAACAACCTCTCTGTTCTACGAAGTAGTGGTAAGCTCCTGCTATATTTTTACCCTCCCCAAACTGTAGAATTTCATTGGGTATATTGTTGTTGTCGTCGTCGTCTCATCTTTTACTTGCAAGTCTACTCTTTGATTTTCTTCCGGTTTTCCCTTTTCAGTGATCTGTCAATGTTGTATATGTTGAATTAAGTTTCTGATTGGAGGGAATGGACTTCCCAAGTCAACCATGCCAATTTTAAGCTCCTGTTTGGCCATAGATTTTGAAACTTGAAAATTTGAGTGAAATGCATTTTACTGGGAAAATTTTTTGAACTTTTGCCACTAAAAGTGAAATTGCTCACAAAAATGGATCTGGACCAGTTTTTAGAACTTGAAATTTTTTTCAACACATAAGTTTCAAAGTCCCATCCAAAATCTATGGTCTAAGATGAATTTTCAAAATTTGATCCAAAGCATCAAGGATATGGTGCAGTGGAGGGGCTACTTCTCCCTTTATCAGAGGTCACAGGTTCTAAGTCTTCCCCGAATTCAAAATAGAGAAAAAGGTTGGAACTTTTCAAGTATTACTGCTATTTTATTTTAGTTGATCGAAAAGTCTGCCTAAAAAGTTTTTTTTCCCCTTGTCCCACTTTGTTTTCCGTGAAAAAGGAAAGGGGTTGCCATAGAGAGGGACTAGAGCTTGCTAAATGCTATGTGAAAGTAGGAAAATGCTGTTGAATAACAGGAAATTATTGTGGCCAATAAGATGCTTGAGAATCCTGAGTTCTCAATGTCAAATCTTTGCAGAGGCAAGCATTTGTCGATTTCTTCTCATTTGTCCAAGCTTTAATGGACAATGTTATTTGGTACCGGTGTGGTAGGAGGTAGCGTTAGTGCAAGGTATTCGTGAAATTGGTCAAGCTGGCACAGATACCACGATTATGGAAAAACATAACAGAAAACTATTGTGATGGTAAATGATGAAACATTGCAATGGAAGAGTAATCAGCAGTAACTATAGTTTATTGATATGTATTATTTGTTCTGGAATTTGTTTTCTTCTGTTATTTTAAACGTCTCAGAATAATACTCTTGAAAGCTTTATGTTATTTTGAAAGCCTTTGTAATTGCAACCTTCAATTTCCTTTCTGTGGTTCCAACTGTTCCATGTTTAAATCACTGGGGATTTGCTTGATTTGTTTGGTCAATTAATAAAAGGTGTCACTGGACAGGTCGTCGTTATAGCTGTAGTCTAAAACAACAAAGATTAACTTTTTGTCCCTCTAACTTACGTGTTTCAGGGCAGCTTCTATTCCGAGGTTCAAGAATGGTACTTGTCTACAAATGAAATTGGTGTACAGTAACTTGGCACCAGTAGTTCTGTTCTTGCTTCAATGGATTGATTGCTCATGCACATGCTTACTTCCAAGTTATTTCAATCTCTTCCATATAGTTGTATACAAGGTTTGTTCTCTATTGTCAGGCTGTTAATTTCTTCTCATGGTATTAGCTAGTAAGTTAATGTTCTATTAATTTAAGACGATGTTGCTATATTCGTCTCATTGAGATTAAAGTTGTGATGTCGTTTAGGTTATCCCCAATGGGAAGAAGAAGATTCCTTCTGATGGGAGGAAAGCAAGCATTAGAGAATTCTATGGTAAACATCGTTTTTGTCAAACTTTTTTTGATATTTTCCATTTACTGTGCGTCTCAATATTCTAGAGTTTTTCTCTAACTATATCTGTATAAGGGGACACTAATTTCCTTGACAAATTCCAATTTGCAGCGGTGCTATTACCATCTCTCCGGCACCTATATGATAGCTCATTAGAGCAGGATAGTAGTCAAGACGAACCTCAAGCTTCAAAAACAATTGTCGGGAAGAAAGTACAAGAGAAAAAGCATTTTGATGCTGATCTAGAGAAAGAAAATGAATGTGGGATCTGCTTAGAACCGTGCACCAAAGTAGTTTTGCCAAATTGCTGTCATGCTATGTGCATTAGTTGCTATCGTGACTGGTAAGCAATATATATTCTTGTTCCTCGTTTCCTTTTCTGGATCATTCATTATTACTTTTTACTGTGAAAAGAATATGTTTGTTTGGTCATCCTCTTAACGTGTAAGCTATTTTGCAGGAATTTAAGGTCTGCGTCCTGCCCATTTTGCAGAGGAAACCTCAAAAGAGTGAATTCAGGGGATCTGTGGGTTCTAACAGATAATAATGACGTTGTTGATCAGGCAACTCTTTTGAATGAGGACATGTTGCGTTTCTATCTTTACATAAACAACTTGCCTAAAGATATTCCAGATGCAATGTTCCTAGTTTATTATGAGTATTTGATATGATTCAACTTCTGAAGTATATAAGAATAGAAGTTAAACATACCGTCCAAAGCCTGTGGATAGTCATAGAGTCTTGTAAAGTCCTCTAATTCCTTGATTTGCCATTCTTCCAAAACATTTCTTGTTAACTTTGTGCTGAGGTTCTACATCCTTGCTGTAATTTGTAGAAGGCCCTGAAGTCAGCAAAGAGATTGTCATCTCACTTTCAGCACTCTAACAAGTATACTATGTGATTTGTAAGAGTTTTGTGTTATTTAATTAGATATTGGGTCCAACTCACATCCCAAAAGCTAGCTCGACGAGAGGATTACCCAAGCCTTATAAGAAGTCCGTCCATCTCATTGACTATCAATGTGAGACTTTTGTCATGTATTTTGCAATCAAAGAGTTTAAACAAACGAGAAAGAAGATATATTGACCATTAATTTGTCTCTACAATCTTGTCTGGTCTGTAATACTGTTGAAGTTTATTAAGTACTATTCTCCTTTCAATTTTAGATCAAATATAACCCAAAGTAATGAAATCTGCCTCAAGTAACCAAGACATTAACCAAAAAAATACTAATAATTATAAACCTACAAGCATATCATGAACTTGACAACTTGTAAAAGCATACAAATTCAGCAGAAAACAGCAAACAACCCATTACATATACCAAAACAATTCAATATCTTGCAACTTGCAAGTAACCAAGCTAACGTAATAACATAATTCAAATAACAGACAATTGGACACTTAGTGCAATCATTAAAATCAGCAGCAAAGGGACTAAGAAAGTTAGAGACAGGAATAGGTCTACTCGTCTGGAAAAATATGAAAGGAGAGAGACTACGGATATATTGGACTTCAGGTCCAGTGTCACAACCTGCCTCTTGATCATCATAACAACAACAACAACATACCCAGTAATCCCACAAGTGGGGTCTGGGGAGGGTAGAATGTACACATACCTTATCACTACCTCATAGTGGTAGAGAGGTTGTTTCCTGGAACTCTCGTCTCAACAACCCATCAGCAGAATAAACTAGATATGAACAAAAGTAAAAGAAAGGGAACAATAAATATGATACAACTAACACATAAACACAAATAATGACAACAACCAATTAGCCTACTACTCTAATTCGCGACCTTCACTTCTTACTATCTAGGGTCATGTCCTCAGTGAGATTAAGTTCCGCCATATCATGTCTAATCACCTCCCCCCAATACTTCTTTGGTCTACCTCTACCCCTCTGTGTATCTCCTAAAACCAACCTCTCGCACCTCCTAACAGGAGCACCAGTACTCCTTCTCTGCACATGCTCAAACCATCGCAGTCTAGCTTCCCTCATCTTATTAGCCACCGGCGCCACCTCTAGCTTCTCCCGAATGGTCTCATTCCTAACCTTGTCACTCCTAGTGTGACCACACATCCATCTCAACATCCTCATCTCGGCCACATACATCTTATGGACATGTGTTTTTTTTATTGACGAACACTCTACCCCATACAACAAAGATGGTCTAACCACCAATTTGTAAAGCTTACCTTTGAGTTTAAGTGGTATCTTCTTATCACACAATACTCCAGAAGCAAGCCTCCATTTAGCCTATACTGCCCCAATGCGATGTGTGACATCATCGTTGATATCGCCACTATTCTGGATGACGGACCCCAAATATTTAAAATTTTCCCTCTTGGTGATAGGTTGGGTGGCAAGCCTCACCTCTACGTTTGCTTCATTCCTCTCAACACTGAATTGATTTCCGAAGGACTATAGAACATTGTAGATAATACTCTAGAGATGTAGAGTATTCTAGAAGTAGGCACTAATGTGTAAATATGGAGATATTTAGCAAATATTATTTACACTTTAACCCCAAATGAGTAGTATAAATAGGAAGGGTCATTCACTTGTACAATCATCAAAAAAGTGTCAGCAATCTTCCAAAGCTATAAACCAGTCTACTCTTAACTCTCTTGTCTTCTTCAATCTAGCGTTCCCTTAGCAATCTAATTGAAAAGGCATATTTGAGCTTGCAAGATCCTGAAAGAGTCGTGAGTACTTCAATCTAATATTTCCTTAGCAATCTAGTTGAAAACACTTACTTGAACTTACAAGATCGTGAAAGGGTCATGAGCAAGTTATCAAGTGCCAAGACTTACTTGAACTTGCAAGATCGTGAAAGGATCGTGAGTAAGTTGTCAAGTGCTGCGTGAAAGTTTTAGTTGAAGTCCAAGTCCGTGACACCAGGCTATAAAGTATATTACTTGTATACACAATTCAATTATTTTGAGGAATTTTAGATTTCATTTCTGCACCAAAATCTCTAGGTATTTGCTGTGACAAAATTAATAGGGAATATTATTGTATTTCATAGCCAGTCATTACAAGTATATAATGCCCTGACATCGGTTGTACGTATACAACACACATGTCTACTCTCATAAGCACAAACATATAGTTGACATGAAAACAAAATACAACTTAAATTCAAAGGGACTAAAAATAATAATAGCATTAAAAACACCTCTGAACTTGGCACAAGTTATTAGTTTCATCTCCAAATTATTAACAGTCTTAAAAACACCGCTCAACTTGACTAACTAAACTAAAATAGATATCCCAACTATCACAAGTGTTAAAAACACCCTTAACTTGGCAAAAATTTAGGGTGTATTTCACTCTTGTTACAAGATTACGGGTGTATTCAAGTTGAGTTAGTCAAGTAGAAGGGTATTTTAACACTATCAATAGTTCGAGAATAAAACTAATAATTCGTGCCAAGTTTAAAGTTATTTTAATACTTTTCTCATGAAAAAAATTAACATTCATAAAGTATGCTTCCTTCCATGTGAAGTAATTGCATGAGCTGTCTCCTTTCATTGTCCTCTGCAAAGATTCAACTTTTGATTGGTTAGTCAAAACATCGATATAGGCAGAAAGTATTGCAAACCAAATTACCCAACCGACGGTATTTGATAATTCAGTATTTGGTGTGGTATTTAGGAGTAAGGATTTTAGAATTATGATATTTGGGTTAGAGATTAGATTGATTAATGAGATATTAGTATCATTAGGTACTCAGTATTT
Organism: Solanum virginianum; assembly: GCA_000787875.1. Classification (NCBI taxonomy): domain Eukaryota; kingdom Viridiplantae; phylum Streptophyta; class Magnoliopsida; order Solanales; family Solanaceae; genus Solanum; species Solanum virginianum. The sequence goes on along the minus strand of DF357695.1, from coordinate 112,179 downwards.
TATCAATGCCGAATTTTATATATATGACTCTGTTGGTTGTATCAATTTATTATTTTTATGTCTTCTTACTTGTTGATATCTATTATATCATACTGTCACGTAGAAAAATAAAAAAATTGGAGCAATAGTATTAACTTCGTAATACAATCTGCTATAACCTCAATTCAAAATTTAAAAAATTGATATTTAATATCTACCTTCAACTACCAAATAATTGAATCCAAAATTTGAAAATTCAAACCGAATATCAAATGCTTACCTCTAACTTAGGGGTGTTTGGTATGAGGAAAAAATATTTTTCATGAAAAATGTATTTCTAGAAATAGTTTTGTGTTACCTTGCTGTGTTCGTGTTAGATTTTATATATAATCATATATGGACAATGAAATAAATATTACATTGTAAAACTGGAAGCCAGAAAGCTTACATTATTTGAGGACTAAATGCCCTATTTATAGATAAGGAAAGAGGGGAGAGGGGTTTTCCACTTTAGATGTGGGACAAACAATATCAAATCCTAACACCTCCTCTCAAACTCGCAATGGTGACATAAGTAACATTGAGAGTTTGCAATTGAGACAGGGACGCTCCAACGCTCCAATCTGTCACACTAAGGCAGCGACTCTCCAATCTGTCACACTAAGGCAGCGACTCTCCCATTTGTCACACTAAGGCAGTGACTCTCCAATCAGTCTACCAGGACCATAGAGGCTCTGATACCATGTTAGATTTTATATATAATCATACATGGACAATGAAATAAATATTACATTGTAAAATTGGAAGCCAGAAAGCTTACATTATTTGAGGACTAAAGACTCTATTTATAGATAAGGAAAGAGGGGGAGGGGTTTTCCACTTTAGATGTGGGACAAACAATATCAAATCCTAACAGTTCATCTTCTTCTTTTGATAAGGTAAAGGCAAAATCCTGCCAATACAACAGCCGGCAGTGCTGTAACACCTATGATGGTACAAATACGCTTAATTCTCCCTGAAATCACAAAATAGCCCGTCAATAAAATGTTGTGATAAATTCATGTGAATATATGGGGGAATGACTTGAAAGGGTAAAGGGCAGTTTAGTTTTCTTAATGAGTTTAGTACATGACAATATCTTAAATCATACTATAAGATTATGCCTTCTTTTTAGGAAATAAATAAGAAACAATTAAAAAATTATGACGTTGTAAATTAGTACTCCTTCTGTCTCATTTTATGGCATCCTTTTCTTTTTAGTCCATCTCAAGAAGAATGTCACCTTACTCGAAATGGAAACAAATTATCTTTAAAATTCCCTTTTTACCTTTAATGAAATGATTTTTAGCCTACAAATATCGAAGAATGATTTTAGACCACAAGTTTTAAAAGTCTTCTTTCTTTTTCTTAGATACAGTGTCAAGTCAAAGAGTGCCACATAAAATAAAACGGAGAGACGGAGGGAGTAGAATGCAAGATGAGAAAAATCTAACAATGAGATGGAAAAGGGTACCACTGTTGGGTACCATTTTTCATGGCACATTATATAGTTAAAGAAGAACCAAGATGAGAAAAAGCTAATAGTGGGATGGAAATGGGATCTCTGATTTTTCTCATGGTAGTGTTGATGGAGTTTTTCATTTTATGGAGGCACTAATCTAAGGTTTTTCGAAGAATCCATCTCCGGTGTGGTTGATCA
>DF357695.1:91090-101437 GCA_000787875.1 Solanum virginianum | reverse complement strand
GATTTTAAGGTACTGGTCTTAATTAAAATATTTAATAGGTACTAGTCTTAATTAAGGTATCTAAATGCATTATACCGACAACTTTAAGGGACCGCTGCCTTCTTTTTATTAGTCAAAGACTCAAAGTTCAAAATGAAAGATCCTCAAATGATCCCAAAATAACTAGACATGCTTGTCTTGGTGCTATCTTTTTAGAAGGACAACAGATTATCTCTTGGTTCTATTTTAATAGGCTACTATACAAGCCTTTCATAAACAAGATTTGATTAAATAAGAAGAAGTACACAAATAATAATGCAAGTCCAATTAAATGGATCCTTTAAAATAAATGATAAAATTGAATGAGAGGAATTACTTTCTCCTTCTTAAAATAAATATCTTAGCAAAAATTAGTTCATTAAAAATGTAAAAATATATGTAGAGTCTAAAATTACCCAACTTAATAAATGTCTTTTAAGAATGGAATACTAATGGTTGGTTGGAAAAACATACTATATCAATTATAGAAACCCTCCATCCATTTTTAGTTATCATAGTTTTCATTTTTAGAATTAAACTATATAAACTTTGATTAACATTTTAAAATGTATTTTTATCATATTGATATGATAAACGTTGCAATCAATTTTAGAAGAAGTTTACCATGCTTTTAAGCTCTTAGAACTACATTATGGATTTTCTATGTCTTATAGGATTCCAATAATATTCGTTGGAGCGTACTGACTATAAGTCACACCAATCAAGTTCAGGTAATGCCTAAAAGGCTAAACTTATTGGTTAGGACTACATTGATCATCATTTCTGTTAGATTATCATTGTAAACACTTTTTTCGTATAAACAACCCCTTTAGCTATTGCTTCTCTTCACTTGGCAATTGTTGTATTTGGAGAATATTTAGAACCCTCTAACTATTATTGTGGAGCAATTTGAATCTTTTCAAATACTTATAACCCTCTAATTATTATTGTGGAGCAATTTGGATCTTGATGAAAGGTTTTTTCATGTTAAATTTGGTGTTCTTTATTTTTTTTATTTTCGAATTTGCATCTTTTCGTCATAACAGAAATGTATATACATTAAATAGTACATGAGACGAGAGAGACACTAGAGATCTCATTTCTTTTAGAATATAGGGTTATAAGTTTCTTTTTAATAAAAAAGAAACAATGAAAAAAATTGTTTTTAAATTATCAAGTAACAAAATGCAGACCTCTCGTTGAAATTTGGTTTTAGGCTACCAATACAATTGAGTTGTCCCTGAGAGGAGTTACTAATCTTAGTATGATAATCTCTGCATTAACTTGTCGGAAGCTGAATGACCCCTTGTGGAAGACTTGACGACCCAATAATGGTCATCGCGGTGATAGAACTGATAAAGTGACCTCGTGAAGGTAACAGAATTGATCAATAGATCGAGGCTCAGCTGATCTAACTGCAGTTCTCCCAATAGAAAATGCAGGTTGTGATGGTTGTGGAAGTGTTTGAGTGTCGTTTTCCAGCATAAAAATTACAGAGGACATGGTAGGTCTATCTTCTGGGTCTTGTTGAACACAGAGTAATCCGATATGGATGCATTTTGTTATCTCAGTTCCAACAACTCTATTTGTATTGGCTTGTTGTTGATTTCCGCTAGACATCTTTGCCATTCCAAAGTCCGATATCTTGGGGTTCATATCTTCGTCCAGTAAAACATTACTAGCTTTTAGGTCGCCATGAATGATTCTTAGTCGAGAATCCTCGTGTAGATACAGAATGCCCTTTGCTATTCCTTTGATAATGTGGAGGGTTGTCTCCAATCCAGAATCTCATTTTCTCTTGAATCTAGTAAAAGAAAGTACCAAGTTAGTGATTTAATTCTTCTTTGTGGTCTTACAATATGCCAAATAAGTCAAGGCGGAAACCGAAGAGGAAGAAATCCAGGCTCTTGTTGGGCATGAACTCATAGATAAGCAATGCTTCATTTCGCTCTATACAGCAACCCAAGAGCCTCACGAGATTTCTGTGTTGTAATTTGGCAATTAAGACGACTTCATTCTTGAACTCTTTTAGTCCCTGACCCGACGTTCTAGAGAGCCTTTTGATTGCAATCTAATATCTCAAAAAGAATTATTCATATTATTCATACTATTGATTGCTCATGAATTATTCAAATATATTCCTAATGACTATTAAATGACCTTGAATAGTCATTATGTAATCTAAAGATGGAATTAGTGTTCTTAATTTTTATTCATTCTTGCCATTAATGAAATTGAATGGCAATCGTTAAGGTACCAAAAGAATTAACATATTGGTTGATGATCTTCCTCCTATAGAAACTCGAGTGCTTTCACTTCATAGAGAGGAGAATGAGAAATCAAGTATAGAGAAAATATTCTACTTCTTTCTTCTTCTTCGTTTTCTACTATTCTAAATCTTTGTTAGTTTTTTAGTCCTATTGTATAGTAGAAGAACTTGTTGAATTATGGAGAATACACTTAAACCGGGTGAAATATTCTCAAGGACAGTGTCATAGGCATGCCTCAAACTAAGAAATTTCCGTGATTTCAATAATTTCCGACAAAATGGACCCCCTCTAGCAACTGGATTCACTATCAAGGATTATGACAAATGATAGGAATTGTTACCTTGATACACTGGACCAAATCCGCCTTCTCCGAGCTTGGTTTCTTCAGAAAAAATTTGTGTAGCCGCTCGAATGAGGTCTAAGTTTACCAGTGGAAACTCTCTGGATCTCCCCTGTTCTTCTGAGCCAAAATCATCATTGTCATCATGTGTTTCTCCTATCATATTAAGCAATTGAATTTCTTGACTCTTTTCGTTCCTCTCTGAAAAGATTCAACTTTTGATTGGTTAGCTTAAACTACAATTGATTTCTTTTCAATCCAAAATACCAATAGATTTTTTACCTTTCTCTATTCGTCTTCTTCTTCTTTTTACAAGGTAATAACTACTTCCTGCCAGTGCAACAACCAGAAGCGCTAGTATAACATTTACAATGATTCGAATAAGTTTTGTTTTGAAGTATTTTTGCCTGGAAAAAGAAAAGTTGGTCAATTAAATGCTGAATTCAACCATTACCCCGTAAAAAGTGTGTACGACTGTTTTATCTTGCACTGGAGAAATGATATTTGATACATTCGTATCATCGAACTTTGAAGAAAAACTCATTTACATTATTCGTCAAAAGTTTGGCTCATTTACATCATTATTGTTTGAGAAAAGACTCATTTATACTATTATTTATTAACTCCTATTTTGCAAAACCATTTAAACACTTTAAAATTAGAGTTTTAAATCAAATATAATCTTGCTGGTCATTTTCTTCAAGATCACCCCAAATTTCAAAAGTAGGGTTACAAAACTCAATATCTTTTGAACTCAGAGTCAACTTAATTCAACAAGACCCACTTGAAATTTTTCTTCAAAATGGGATTATTGAAGGACTAAATAGAAGAGAAAATCCCATAGTTACCTTTGTATTCATTTCCTTGGCAGATCGATGGTGGTGGTGCTTTTAGTTCTGTTAGGAATGGGTATAGCTCGTACCTTAAATCGCAGCTTGCAAGTAGAACTCTGACTCCTCTTGGTGCATGGGTAACAGAGAAGGCACGACTGATTCCTCCATTATAAGCAGTTTCCAGGCAAGTGACACAATCTTTAGCTGACAAGTCAGGTAGACACTGCACCATGCCATTCGACTTTTGAAACGAGGAAATAACATTAGAATGTTCAGCATGTTTCATAATGCCATTGGCAGTGGTAGCTTGACTGGTAAGATTAGTAAACATTGCTCTCAAATACCCCGCAAATTGTTCTGGCTCTGAAACATTTCCTGTGTTATACAAAATCCTAAAAATCGATCTGTCTAACATGGACGCGAAATTAGATATATTAGAATAGCGGACCAAACATTCATCAAACCATATGCTAGCCTGTTTATTAAGGGGACAATCGCGTTGGATCTGCTCACTTGCTGCGTGTATGCACTTTTGGCAATCATTAGGTGCAACGTATAACCCATAGAGGTATACTCCATGAACTTGATTAGGTTCTTCACCTTCGCTGGCATTTGCATGGAAGGAATCTTTACTATTTCGACAAGCAAGCGTCATGTTCGATCATGACAAGGACACGAGCTACCTCAACCCCCTCCTGGTCCTTGCCATAGGCAGGACTGTCATTACAACAACAATCTCCCTCCCAACATCTGCCTCATGCAGCATGCTTCACGTGGGAATCGAACCCATGACCTTGGCTCTAATACCAATTGTTAGGAGAGGCGCAACTTTGTTTCTTAACCAATTCCACCAAGCAAACGCTATATTAAATCATGACAAGGACCCGAGCTACCTCAGCCCCCTCCTGGTCCTTGCTATAGGCAGAATATTATCATTACAACAACATATCTGTACAGCAATCGGTTAAGATTTATTTGGAATTTGCTTCCTACTGTATAATTACCGATCACTGAACAATTGTATATGGCTTCCGTCTGTGCGTTGACACCCAAAAGGAGTGAATGGAGCAACAAAATCAGAATTAATGTTTAGGTACTGCACAAACACAAAACTAGAACCGACGCCATTCTTGACTAAAGTAACTTTGTTGCTGAATTATGTCTGAAGCAATCTACATAATGGAGCAGAAGATGGCTTTGCTCGAAACTACAAGGACAGAGTCAATTGTTTGAAACTAAAAGCAGAGTCCATTTATCTCCAGATAGAAAAAAGATGACTTGTTAACGTAAAATTTATTAGTTCCACTTTTTGACAAGTGCCTGTTTGGAAATTGTTTATTTAGGTGTTTTTAAATCAATTTTTTTTAAGTAGTTATGAAGTGTTTTGGTAAAATTAAAAAGCACTTATAAGTATTTATTTATTTTGGAATCCAAACTATTTACCCTAGACTCATGGTTCAAACTATTTACTTTCTAACTCATTTTCTTTTCTTTTTTTATTTCGCCTTGATATCGTGCCGATATCATGCTAATATTAGTATGAATACTATGAAATAATATTCTGTGATACTACGGCAATATATATATATATACCATATCGGTATCCTATAGAATGAGCTCATCAATGTATATTGATACCTAATTCCTGTCATATAGAATTATATTCTTTTAAAAAACAAATAAAAAATATTAAACTCTAAATTAGTAGAAAATATATTTGTTTTGATATTCCGTTGGTATATTTACACCATACCGATGTCGTACAGGACTAGAAAATTATTAAGATTTCAAAATAATTTATTAAACTCTAAATTAATAGAAAATACATTCTTATAATACTCCATCAATATATTAAAACCTGACGATATCATATAATTTTGAGCTTAGTTTTAATAAATACAGCCTTAATTGGCACTTGACAATGACAAATTAAGTCCAAGGAAACATTGTTCTAGCAAGAAAGTGACAGCACTGGGGACGGAGTCAACTGTTTGAAATAACAAGGAGAGTCTATTTCCCTCCAGGTAGAAAAAAAGATCTTTTTAACATAAAAATTATTAGTTGTACTTTTTTACCAAGTGCCTGTTTGGAATCGTTTATTTAGGTGCTTTAAATTAAAATAACTTTTTAAAGTAATTTTGAAGCAAAATAACAAAAATAAGTAAAAGTGATAAGTTAAAAATCTAACTGATGATTTTTGACTTATAAGACATAATCTAAAAGTCTGTACAGATGGGCTCTAAGTCATTATTTAAATTAATTTACCAATTTTTTTTAAAATTTTACAAAACTAGTATAAACATATTTCTCTTCTGCTTGTGAGGCTTGACACTTTTGAGCTGAGATCTTCCGGAAATAACCTCTCTATCTTTGTGAGGTAGTGATAAGATTTGTGTACATTTTACTCTCCCCAAACCCCACTTGTGAGATTTCACTAGGCATGTGTTGTTGTAGTATAAACGTATTTCTCAGTAACATCTTAGATTATATTTATTCAAATAAATTCAACTGTGTGGCAATGATGTTAAATTAAGAAACATTAATGCGAGTAACGTTTTTAGCATAATATGCTACTTACAGTAACATCTTATAATACATGCTCTGAAACATGTTTTGTACTTGCAATGTTACTCCCAGTATGTTGATGGGCAACATCCGTTATCTTTTCGAAATTCTGTTGAGTGAGACCAAAAGTTCAAGATCAAGAATCAATCACCTTAGACACACTGATATTTATAAGTTCTAAAACCTTGTCATTCGATTCTAATTTTGAAACTAATTTCAGTTTGTAGTTTGTATCTTAATTATTTCTCCTTTTAAACTTTAGTTAGTTCTGTTTATTTTGTGTAATTGATTTCATACACCAACTATTATCGTATATGCCATGCTAAAGTCAGAAGTAATTTTATTCTTCACTTCCTTTATGATTTCTATTTATTAGTATTATTTTTATGTCGTTGAGTATATTCCGAATCATCTCAATTAGTTAGAGAAAATGAAAAGGCCCATTGTGTAGAGGTCATGAGTGAGACTAGACTTTCAAACAAATTTGTATTCAATACTTCTTCCGTGCTGAAATTTATAGTCTAAAATAATTCTGATACATTTACCGACTAGCGATCCAAAACTACTGTTTTAGCAAGTAATTAAATGGAGGTTTACAAAATGTCCCATTAAGAAACAATCTAGCCATAGTTTTATACATGGCTTCAGTGAGATGAACACCGTCCCAGTTAATATACTGAGATGGATCCGGACAAGAGCTGGCAGAAGGAGAACCACAAGTACTGAAAACATCAAAGTTCAAATTTCCACCACCAGATCCGCAACAACTTTTGAACACCTCTTTAAAGCCATACTTGTTTGCATTTCTGACTACTGTGCTGTAGGCATTCCAGAAGTCTGCATAGACAATGACAGTTTGTGGGAACTGTTTCCTGAATGAATCTAATTTGGCTTGGATGATGCTGTTGTGAAGGACGCTTTGCTTGTTAGCACTTCCCACACATTCCAGGTCATCTCTGTCTTCGGGAGGTGCCAGATACATGGATAGTGTTAAGCAGCCTGTTGGTGGAAGACCTTGAACAAGTACATATTTTGCTCCCTTGTTCAGTAATTCCTGTAAATGAAACCAATTCAAATATGAGATTTTTCTGGCCAAATTTGTACTATAAAAGTGTTGAGAAATAGTAATATAATTAAGATACTAAAAGTGAATAATTCTTTGGAATAATTTAAAAAATTTTAGACGATGGAACGATCACACAGTTTAACAGGATATCATAATTGATGAATGTCTGTGTATTGTCCATGTAAATGAATCAATTCACACATGATTGGAGGATGTGTTGATATATAATATAATTATGAAATTAAAAAGCACTTTTAAATTTTTAAGTGAGATAATTATGTCACTGATATAAATATAGCTAGGAAACTCAAAGTACATAAAAATCAAGTCAGATTGAGTGGTGTGTTGAGGTGTGGCATACCCCTTAGGATATTTAAACACATTAATCGAAGAATAATTTGTCAATAATTATTTTTCTGACTTTTCTCAATCTTTTTTTAAAAGTGGAGATAGTCGTTATTTGTGTTTTACAAATAGTTGAAACCTACAGATAATTAGGGAAGAAAAAATAATTAATACATTCTTAAACTTTGATAAACTCATTCATCTTGGATCATAACAAAATTATATTCGTTCAAATTGTTAGAAATATCATGAATATGCTAAGGACAACAATAATAGGCATAAATCATAAACATGCTTCTTAATTTAGTTTCATTTGGTATTTATGCTCTCCAAGTTTTTAGGCATGTATAAGTAAATATTTAAACTTTTAAACTTGTATAAAATGAACAAGGAGACACGCACTACCGACATGACAACTCGTGTGAAAAATACTTGAATCAAGTTGATCTATGTTATCACATGTAAAATGCGTGTGTCTAGTTGTCCATGTAGGACACATAATATATCAAATAAAACGTATATATTTAATTGTCCAACTTTATACAAATTTAACACTAACTTATTTATAAACCTTAAAATTAAAAAAAAACATAAATATTTGTTGAGGTGATAACTATAACATACTAGTGTGATTCCACGTATGGCCAATGGGATACGGACATGCTAAGAGTACATAAATACATAATGAATGAATAAACCAACTGTGAGTGAGGTACAAAATGAATGAATAAACCAACTATGCCTCTTGTTTCCAGAAAATTATTTTGTCGGTGCACCATTCAACAACAAAAACATACAAATGGGATCTCACAAGTGGGATCTGGAAAGAATAAAATATATATAGACTTTATCACTATCTCAGAGAGGTAGATAGACTATTTCTTAGGAACCCTCGTCTCAAAAAAACCATAAGCACAATAAATTAGATATGGGGAAAAAGGAAAGAAAAAGAAAAAGAAATAAAAATAGCGATTAATAACGAAAAACACATGATAGTATATAAATATAATAAAATTAACATATATAAGATAAATAATGACAACACATGATATAAAGATCCAACAAATCTTACTATCCTACTATATTCCACGGTTAGACAAACATAATCCTACTAACTTATTAGTTTGTTACTTTAATTTACGACCTCTACTCCTTCCTATCTCAGTTCATGTCTTCGGTGCACCATTAGGGTGTGAAAAGTTCATCTTCCCAAAAAATTATCCTGTCGGTGCACCATCAAGTTAAGGTGTGAAAAGTTCATCGTCTAAGAAAGCAATGGATGCATGTTAATGGTCGCACTAATGAATTGGATTCTTATATATGATTACATAAAAATATGTATAAACATTAATTACCTGTAAAAAACCAGTGACACTTCTTGTGGCAAGTCGTTGAATAGTACTGGGTGAAACAGAAGATGCAAAGCTATACGCATAGTCATTTGCCCCAATTTCACCTACCCAAAACAGAGCATCACTAAACACCGCCTCGCACTGCTGTGGCGTAGTTGTAAAATTTTCACAACCTTTGCTCTCCAAAAATCTGTTAAACCACGTGAGCTGCGTTTGAAGCGACTGAGGAGTCACATTTAAAGTCATATTGTTCTTCACAAAAAATCTGTGCCTTATAGCAGTAGAACCGGCCACAGCAAAATTAACACCGTAAGTTGCATCCGCTTTCCGATCTCGATAAGGCGGCAAAAACGGCAACGATAGTGATTCTGCGACGAAATCGATGACTAATCGACCGTCGGAGTATCTGTTGGTTGGATGGTGAAAAAATGTATTTCCGTAAGGAGGATTGGATACGTAATTGAAAGAGCTAGGGCCAGTGGCTGAGTGTGTGTTGCCTGTGTCTGTGTAGGAATCCCCAAATGCATAGATTTTTTTGAATTTTTTGGGAGTGAAAGCAGAGGAGATTACTGAAGATGAAAATATAAGTGTACTTGTGAGTATGATGAGGGTGATTTTCAAGGGGAACACAACTCTGGAGAAAATAGCCATGGCTTCACACCTAAAGAGTTGTGAAGTGTGGGAAAGTCTAAGTGGTTTATATAGATTTGATGCATGCCTTTCTTTTTCCACTCATCTTGTTTGATATTTGTATTGAATTCTAGTTAATTTAAATTTGAATCATATAGAGCCTTATTTGGAGAAAAGTAATTCCATTAAAAAAAATTATCTAATATTTAAAGTTAAAACTCCAAATCTCTAATTAAGAAAAGAATTACATAAATAATACTTAACATAAGAAGGTAAATAATTTTTTTTTTAACAAAAAAACAATGAAGTCCCGTCATCTTAATATGGCCGTCCAATTTGATAAATTTTTCAAACCGATGACCATCGCATTACAAATGCAATGCTCTAACCTCTAGCTAAGTGGGCCCACATCACAGAAATTTTATATGCATAGTAATTGACTAAACTGGAATTGGAATCTTAGTTATTAACTAGTCAATATTATATTAAATATTCTAGAGCATGAGGATTAATATAGCGATCTAGAATTTTGATTTATCACAATTCTAATACTAATATTATCAAATAGTGATTGTAAATATTGTTAATATTCTTTTATTTTCAATTATTTTCAATTTGAATTGAATGGTAAATATTATTTTTCACTTCTTTTTTTGGCATTGGAAATACTTTTTATTACAGTTTTATATTTAATTCTATATTATATATCTCTCTCATTCCATATTTAATTTATTTCAAATTCTAATTGTTTAATGGAATGGTTAGTTATAACTAATGAGACATTCCTCCGCTTTCAGCGAAAGTTAAAAAACAAGAATCGATCGTTCAAGTATTCCAAATTGAATGGCAAAATGACAAGAAGCGAGAAAAAAGATATGCCAGATTATCCATCTATATTGAATTGCGGATTTTGAAATGATAACGATTT
>DF357695.1:74291-90659 GCA_000787875.1 Solanum virginianum | reverse complement strand
TCTGACGATTAATCAACAATTCGAAGTGCTTTTCTTGCGTATTCTTGATAAACCAGCGTTTATATATAGATGTAGGAGGATCTGTTTGGGAAGTAAGACGCCCCTTTGACATCTCTTCATCTGCAAATAATTCTCGATGTAAAACACAGAGCCAGGGCTGATCTTTGAATAGGAAAAAGAGTGGATCTGCAGGGTCCCATATGAATTGGCTTATTCGAAAAAGATCTTGTTCTTTGAAACTCGAAATTTCTAATTTAGAAAAGAATAACATAAATAATACTTTATAATGCTAAACATAAGAAGGTAAATAAATTGTTTTTTTTTTAAAAACAATGAAAGTCCCGTATCCACCTATCAATTCGTCTACTACTCTAATTCGCGACCTCCACTTCTTTCAAGCTTTTAGATTGAACTTACGTGACTTTAATTTTGCAAACAACTTTAAACTGTCCAATTTTATGTGGTCTTTGTTTGACAAAGAGTTCGAGAAAGAACAGACTTTTTTTTTAAAATTGATAGTGGAAAATAAACTATATTACACTATAAATTATTTCATTTGGTAAATGAAAAATCTTTCAGGGTTATATAATTATTAAAAATAAGAATATATTATTTCATTTTTAATTAAATATTAAAGGCATAATACATAAATATATTCTTTAATTTTACTTTTGCTGACAACTATGTCTTCCAATTTTAGGTATATATAAACAAACAGTTAAACTTATTTAAAATTAAACAGGTAGATACACACATTTGATGCGGCATCGTACACTTTGAATGCCATGTAGCACTCCACATAAGGTGAATGTATTTATTTGTTGTATTTATTTGTTCAATATAAAAGAAGTAATTAAACATCTCTATGTGGGCAAAGGGGGAAACAATAAGAGTGAGAGATAGATGGTAGGATGAACGGAGCCAGAACAGGGCATGCATAAGTGTTTTGTATGCAAGATTCTTAATTGATGTAATAAGAGAATAAGCTATTTACTCTCTTTTTTTAAAATCAATAAAATACATTTATGACCTACAATATTTTTTACACGTGGTTTATAAAAAATTATCTTTTGAATTTTCTAATTATATGACCCATACTTTACGAAACAATTCAATGAAGGCAGGACCAACTCTAGAAGAAGAGGATGGAGGTGGTAGAGGACTCAATTACGTTTTTGCATAAATAAGCGGTTGGTGGATATTAGGAAACACTAAATTGGTGAGAAAATGTGTATGGAAATTAGTTAGTAGTTGGAGAAAGTAGTGGAGATTTCATATAAAGCTTTAAATGCAACATTAAATTCACCGCCAATATCAGCTGCTCCTATATTGAGATGCACGTAAAGTACAAGTTCTAGACCAGCCAATATCGACTAGCTTGCTTTTATTGCACTGTAATAATGTGACGAGTAAGAGTGGTTCAAGCACATTGGCGAGTAAGAGTGGTTCAAGTAATTTTTCATGTTTGAATTTGTTAATCTCGGAGAGAAAAAGAAATCTGCATCAATTCATAATTTTGTGAAAACTTTGCAAATGATATTACGTTTTTTTTTTATCTTTTTATAAAAAGGATTGAAAAAACATTTAAAGTGCAAAGTGCAAACATAGCATAAAAATTCATATCAAAATCTTAAAATTCAATTATGAGTTATGAATAGGGGGTTAAAAAGACAAGCAAAAAAAGATAACACGGAGAGGAGGTTTTGGATGAGAATCCAGGTTAGATGAGCTGAGTAAGTTATTTTAAATTTTAGAAAATAAAATTATAAAATAGGCAAAAGAAAAAAACTTAGAAAAAATATGTAACCTACAATAGAAGGTCAACTTTACCCGATGGTGTGTGCACAAAACTTATACTCAATTAATAAATATAATTTCTTGAAAAATATAATTAGAAAATAATTATATTTAATGATAAGTGTAAATTAGAAATAAGTGTAAAATTATATCTTGAATTTATAAATTAAATAAGTATTGTTCTACATCTATTTTTAGTATAATGAACAAATAAAAATGGACGAGAGAGTAGCAACTATCATAAAGGCTGCATGACTTTTGAGTTAGCCTCTTTTTGAGACCACTATAATTTGTGTATTGTGCAATGGAAAGAATATGAACTTAACATCTTTTGAACAATTTTAATCTGTGGCTTAAAATTTGATTTTAGTATCTTTTATAATTTCAGGTCATTGTCTGTATAGCTTTTAGATTGAACTTACAAACAACAATAACATACCAATGAAATCCCATAAGTGGGGTCTGGGAGGGTAGAATATACGTAGACCTTACCACTACCTCACAAAAGTAGAGAGGTCATTTCCTGGGAACCCTCAACTCAAAACCCATAAGCAGAAAGGAAAGGACTAGATATGACAAAAAAAAGGAAGGAAATAGAAGGAGCGACTAATAATGAAAAACACATGGTAGTATGTAAATATGAAAAAAAAACTAGCACATATACTATAGATAATGAGAACACATGATATATAAAAAAAACACATCCTCCACCTAACCCTACTATACCCCAAGGCCATGCATCCACCTATCAATTCGTCTACTACTCTAATTCGCGACCTCCACTTCTTTCAAGCTTTTAGATTGAACTTACGTGACTTTAATTTTGCAAACAACTTTAAACTGAGTATATGTATAATTCTATGCATCATTTGATCTAGATGATTCAACTAAACTTCAAATTTAATTTTGTTTGCATTTAAATTTATGTATAATTTTAGATCGTGAGTCATATTCAATATTTTTATAAGTAGTCTAGTTTTTTCTATAACTTTATATCATTGTGTAAAGTTTTAGTGGACTTTTAACCTTTTTTTTTTTACTTCCTTCGTTTACTTTCATTTTTCACTATTTTACTTTTTGAGATCAAACTATATGAATTTTAATTAATATTTTAATATGTATATTTTCAGCATACTAATATGAGAAACTTTACAACTTATGGTATTTTTATACAATTTTCAACCATCTAAATTTTAAATATTTTAAAATTTAATCAAGTTAACTTCAAAAAATAAAATAATGACAAATAAAAATAAATAGAAAAAATAAAGAAAAACTGTAACACGAACAAAACAGAGTGGGACACGTTACAGCTTCTAAGTAGTAGCAACAAACTAATGAGGCAACTACTCCTACATTGAGGTGGACGTAAAGTACAAGTTCTAGATTACTCCCCCCGTTCATTTTTATTCCCTCATTATATTGAAAACAAGTTTATAATTTATTATTATCATTAATTATAGTTATTTTTCTATTGTATTTTTTAAAATATTATATTTATTATATTACTCGATAGAAATATCCATATAATTTATTATTTATTAATTTTTGTGTCAACTCAATACTGAACAACTACTGTTGAATGGAGGGAGTAGCATATTTTTATTGCACTGAGGTGGAAAAATAATAATGTGATGAGTAAGAGTGGTTGAAGCACATTAATGATCCTAAATCAAAATTAAAAAAGATTTAATTTTTTTCTTTCAAAAAAGGGTATGTTATCGACTATTATAAAATTCAGGATCATGTTAGTTCAATTAATAAAGAGATAAGTATATAAAAACGCATCTAAACCATATCACTTTTTTGAGTTTCACACCTAAAGTATTGAAAGTTAGAGAAACACACTTAAATTATTATTTATTAGTTTGAGAAATACACATCTATCTTTTATTCCACTTTCACCATGGTGTTGTGCTACACTCTCTTTTTTATTTTAGAAAAATGTCACATTACACTCTATATGGACAAAATATTTCACCTTCGCAAAAAATAAATAAATAAATTATAGTATTAGTTAAAATTAAATATTAAAATATTACTATTTCAAAAAAATTATAAAATAAAATATAAATATTTTTCTTACCCCACCCCACCACTTCCTCTCACTGTACCACCCCCCGCCCCCAAACAAAAATTATAAATTTTTTAAAAAAATTCTTATTTTATCTCAAAATATTTTTCTTACCTCATCCTACCACTTCCACTCACCATAACTCCCCCCCCCCCTTCCCACCCTAACAAAAATTATAAATTTTCTTTAAAAATTGTTACTTCATCTCCCTATTAAAATAATAATTTAGATATTATTTTAATTATTTTTAGAAAAAATAATTTTACTCTACCCACTTAATCCTTTGCTTTTATTTTTTTGATTATTTTTATTTGTCTCAAGATTTTTTAAATAATTTTTTTTATTTCTGTTATACTCGATAAACAAGTAGAAAAAAATATTTTTCTAAAAATATGTGTATATATCTATAAAAATATATAAAAAAAGATAAAAATAAATTAGGAGCGAATAATTAGATGCAAGTGGGATAGAATTTTATTTATTTTAAAAAAATCTATTTTTTTTAGGTAGGAGTGGAGTAGGGGTTGAAATTTGAATTTTTAAAAAATATTTTATAAAAAAGATAAAAAAAATCAAAGGGGCGGGGATTGTTGGGGTGGGTGGATGGTACACGGGGGTGGGGGCAATAGAGTAGGTGAAAAAAAGTATTTTAAATTTTATTTTTTAAAAAATAATATTTTTCGGAAGAATATTTATACTTTAATCTTTTATTTTTAACTAATATTAATATTTTTATTTAATTTTTGTCAATGTGGCATGTCATGTGGCAAGGTTTTCTCCAATAAAAGAGAGAGTGTATTACACACACCACTGAGGTGTGTTTGTCAAACTAATAAGTGATAGTTTAGGTGTGTTTCTCAAATTTTTAATACTTTAGGTGTTAAACTTAAAAAAATGGTATAGTTTAGGTGTATTTTGTATACTTATCTCATTAATAAATAGCCTCTGTTTTTTTTCTTATTTTGGATAAGTAAAAAGAAATACTAAAGAAAAGAAGAAAAAAAACTTCCATTTCACTAAAAACTTGAGAATTTTGATCTTTTATTATAGATCGTGATTTAATTTATGGACAACTAGACATGCGGCGTTAGCCCATCAAGGCACAATGTTTTGACCTCGACCGCTTTCACCGCCTTATGAAAGATGCATAAGTTTTTGAGACCACTATACACAGAATATGTAGAATTCGTGCTAGCATGAATTTTTATAATTAGTGTATATATCACATTCGTAAAATATTTTTCATACTTCTAAATTCTATGTACCATATAAACATTTTTGACATTTAGTTTGATTATTGTTAAATAAGTCTTGTAAGTTGTAAGTTGAATCATCAAAGTTGTACTCTTATTCTAATTGACAAAAAAAATGTCATTTTATAAATTATACTTACTATTTTTAACTTAAGAACACAAAATTCAAAAGGCTTTTTACTTTCTAAAAATCCATTTCAAATTATAACTAGGAAAACAAGTAAGAAGAAGAGAGTAGAAAAAAATTAGCGCAACTAAAAATAATATGATAATCGAAGCAAAAAAAAAACATAAAAGATGATAATAATATTGAAGAATACAGAAAAAAAACTAAATAATGCTTGATTACCTACTAATAGCCTTCTTTTATATAAGTATGTCGATTTGGTTGATTTCATCTTAGACTTCTGTTTACTCTCATGTATTGCTTTTTATGCACTCTGTTATTCTATTGTTATAACATGTAACGTCAATCGAGTCCATTATGGACTTGCTCTCCACCTTTGCATTTCGGAATGAGCCGAAGAGGCTCAAATTCCTTCATCTCCGAGTTTGCCCCGATGTAGAAGAGGAAGCATAGGTCTTGAAAGTCAAAATGAAGCTTCTGCAATCTGATATACAAGTCTGGGAAGCTGACATATTGGTTGAGGCAGCTGGTTACAGGTTTTAGAATTAAAAATAAAAGAAGCCAGTATACATTTATATACTGTGACCGTATACAACAGCTTAAATGGCCCAGAAGCCCAGAATTTTGGCAAAAGCAATCCAAGAGGACTGAGATGCCGAATTTACAGATTTACAGGTGGAAAACAAGTCGATGGTTTGGGCATGACGCTCCGGTCAAGAGATGCGAGAGGTTGACCTTAGGGGTTACGCGAAGGGGTAAGAGTAGATCGAAAAAATATTGGGGGAGGTGATTATACAGGATATGACTAAACTTCATCTCACCGAAGACATGACCTTAGATAGAAAAGAATAGAAGTGACGTATTAAGGTAGTAGGATAGTAGGCTAGTAGGGTAGGATGGTGTTTGGCTATGTGTTATAGGAATAGTCGTGTCTTTATATCTTGTGTTATCATTATTACTTTTGTTTTATTAATAATATTATTTGTTTTTCACTTTAATCGTTCTTCTCTTTCTTTTTTCTTTTTTTCTATATCTAGTATATTCTACTTATAAGGCTTTATATTTTTGAGACGAGGCTCTTCCGAAAACAACCTCTCTATCTCTATGAGATAGTGGTAAGGTCTACGTATATTTTATCCTTCGCAGACCCCACTTGTGGGATTTCACTGGTATGTTATTGTTATTGTTACAAGTGGAAGACAAGGAAAAAATGATATGGAAAACTAAGTTTGTACCCTTTTAAATTAAACTATTTACATTTATATACCCCTTTACATTTTGTACCCTCATACTGTTAAAATTTTATTCCTTGATATTAAAATTTGTGCACTAATGTCATACAGACATCAACACTATTTGTATGATATGCCAATAGGGTATACATATACCAACCAAGGTATCACAAATGATTAAGCTCAATCCTATGTGATACCGATATGGTATAAATATGCCGACATAGAATATAATGAACATATTTTCAACTAATTTAGAGTTCAATAGTTTTTTTTATTTGTTTCCTTAAAGAAAATCATATATACCAATTGGGTATCAATGTACCGTCAGAGTATCACAACAGCGGTATATTGATATCCAGTTGGTATATATGATTATTTTTTTAAGAAACAAATCAAAAAATTATTAAAGTCTAAATTAATAGAAAATATATTCGTTATATATTCTGTCAGTATATTTATATCATGTCAGTATCATATAGGATTGAGCTTAATCATCTGTGATACTCCATTGGTATATGTATACTCTATTGGTATATCATACAAGTAGGTGTTGGCGTCAGCATGATGTCAGCGCGCGAATTTTAATATTTGGGGGGTCAAAATTTTAACAGTATAGGGGTACAAAATATAAAAAAAGTATATAAATGTAAATAGTTTGATTCAAAGAGGTACAAAATAAGTTGAAGATGGGTTGATAGCCCAAAAATGCAGGAGAAGGCCCAAGGGCTGGCCCAGGCGGACAACATCCAAACTTGGGCCTAAATTTTTCTTATCTTTATTATTTATTTGACTGTCTATTATATTTATTTAGTATTATTAATTCTAACCTCTAACATTATTGGTTATTTAAGTTAATTAAAATCTCAAAGATGAACCATTTATGTTACTTCGCTTTTATTATTATTATTATTATTATTTTGCCTTAGTCATTTTGAAAATTTTCAAATCGTTAATTTTTTTCAAAAATATTTTCTGCTTCAAATTTCTTTTAAGTTGGTTTGACAAAATTTAAAGTTCCCATCTTGCAATTCTCTTTACTTAGTCAATTTTTGGTAAATTTTACTCTCTTTTAAACTAATTTAAATGTCTTAGGTAGAATTCTAGGAGTTTAAATTACTTTTTTTAAATTTTTTTTTTTTGCAAAGTTAGCAATTTTAAATTCCTTTTAAAATCTCGAAGGTTAGTCAAACTAAGTTTCAAATCGTCAGTCAACTGCACGTTTACGGACACTTTGAATGCTCATACCTTATCGAAGTGGAAATTAGACCCATTGTCCATTTTCTCTAAATTTTTTTAAGACTTTTTCTATTTGAGTCTTAAAATCTTTTTAGAGTTTTCTAATTTTTTTAAAAAAAATTTAAAAAATTAAGTGGCTGCTCTCCTATAGTTTCAATTTTTTTAATTAATTAAGTTTTAGATTGATTTTTTCTTCTAAAATAATCACTTTTCACGATTAACAACATATTGTTATATTATTAATATATATTTTTTATTAACTTGCCACTTAAAATAATTTTCACGACATATTATTCGTGATGGTTAAATTATAATAATTCTTTTTATAGTATAAAATAACTTTTTATAGACATTATATTAGTCCAAACATATGATAAAATGATGAGTAATTGTTCATCCTTATTTCAAAGATATTATGTTTGAGTCTCATGAGTATTTTAAATTTTAATAAAAGTTTTCTATGTAAATATAAATATAGTCGATATCATTGGGGTACCAATCACTATATGAAAAATAAAAAAGAAAAGAGAAAAGAGAAAAGATTGGTTCAAAAGGAAAAAAGTTGAATCTAAATTTTGTTCAAACTTCAATCGACCCCACAACCCATTTGATGGTGGCCCACGGTAAATGATGCAACACGGTTAAGCTATCTTATTTTTATGAAAAAAATATACAAAATAGATTTAATTTGAAATTATTTATCTTTAATAGATTCAATCTAAACTATTTACTATTAATAGATCTATTACTCAAATTATTTACTTTTCTATCCACTCATTTCTTTTTATTGCGCGTGCTAACGTCATGTTGACGTTAGCATAAATACTATGAAATATTCTCTGGCGGTATATATATACTCTGTCCTTTGTGATACTTTGACGGTATATTGATATTCAACTGGTATATATGAATTTTTTAAAGAAACAAATAAAAAAATTATTAAACTCTAAATTAGTAGAAAATATATTCGTTATATACTTTGTCTGTAAATTTATACCATATCGATATCATATAGGATTGAACTTAATCATCTATAATACCTTGTTGGTATATGTATACCTTATTGGTATATCATACAAGGAATGCTGACATCGTGCGAATTTTAATATTAGGGGGACAAAATTTTAATAGTATAGAGGTACAAAATATAAAAATATAAATAATTTAATTTAAAGGGGTATAAACTTAATTTTTGCTATTTTTATCTACTAGATGAATATCTCTTTGACAAGTTACAATTAAAATGGTGCAAAACATAGGTAATTACTTTACTTTACTTTACTTCCTTAATATACATCTTACATGGTAAAGGCTGAAAGTTTAAAGAAAATTCCCACCACGCGTTAGAAGAAAAAAGCGAGAAAAAAACTGACGAGGAAAGAGAGAAGAAAATGAAAAAACAAAACTTGACATATTCACCAGTTCATTTCATTTCCAATTAGATCTAGGACGTTTGAATTCAATTTTGAAATTACCTTAGGGTTCTACAAAAAGATAAGTTGATTGATTCGTAGAGCCCTAGGGTTTTGGTTTCCTTTTTTGGAAGATGGCGAGGGTTTACGAGAATTGGGAGAGGCTGGTACGAGCTACGTTACGGAGGGAGCAGCTCCGGCAGACGGGTCCTGCACATGGGAGGACACCTAGCGGCGGCATCGCAGGTTCTGTTCCTGATTCGCTTCAGCGGACTACCAACATTAATGCGATTCTTCAAGCGGCTGATGAGATACAGGATGAAGATCCTAATGTGGCTAGAATTTGTAAGTTATACGTGCGTTTAAGCGTTTTTTAAAATTATCTTAGGCTTTTCATTATTTGTTTCTCTTCCTTTGATTTGTTGTAGTTACTTATTTGTATTGTGAAAGTTCTTATCTTCATTAAGAGTGCTTGTGGTGTTCTGCAGCATAACATGATTCCCCACGAAAGAAACATAATTTTCTATACAACTGGAACTTCATTGGTATAAAAGGAGAAACTAGGAAGTGGCTGTTCCTAAAAAATATGTAGTCATTTTCTGCCACCCCTGAATGCTTTCCTATTTCTTTTCTTTCACATGACCCACATGAGTGCTATTGGGGCAACATGCGCAACTATCTCTTCTTCTCCTTCACTAAGTACGGATTTTCTATCACGAACTGCAACTTTCATCCTATCATTGTTTTCTCTATGAATGTTGGACCCCTATAGCACAATATTTCCACAATTTTAATGTTAGAGAAATACTAATGCTTAGAAAAATGTGCCATTCTAAAAGAGTGGAAATGATCAAGAATAGTCATTTCCAACAGAAGGTGATACTAGCTTATAATAAATGCTAAAATGAGAGAAGCTGCATGAGATAATTTAGCCATGTCTTACGTAGACATCTATATACACTGGTTTTTAGGTATAAATGTTATGATAATTGAAAAATGATGAAAGTGATCTAACACATCGAGGGACATTGGGTTGGGGGTGGGGGAATTGTTTCGAAAGGCCTACCATCAATCACTAGATTTAGTATGAAACAAGCCACAATAGATATAGGCATCTATGTGGATGATGTAAATGAGTTGGTTTTACTGTCACATTCCAAAATACCCAGTAGATATCAACTACGTCAATCTTTTTTCTTCCATTATACCTTATCTTTGGCTAAGTCTTCATTGATACCATAGATAATGTTAGAAAATCCTGGGATCCAATTTTAGCTTCAATGTGTTTTGTTATTTGCATCTTCTTTCTGTAAGATGTTGTAAGAGGTCTCATGTGCACAAATACTAATAATCTTGAGAACTACCCCCAATTCCAGGATCTTAACTTTGTTCTTGATTAAACTTAAGAAGATTTCAAAATTTTGATGCATTCCTTGTTGCTGTTGCACACTTATTCACCAGATTCATTGTTTAGTTAGGTCAGCATAAGTTTTAGTGTTAATTCATCTTGGATTCTAATGCTTATTTTAATTTAAAAATTTCTTTTGGTTCTAGCTGTGATCTGTTATCTAAGAGTGTTTTTCTTTTTTGCTGAAGTATGTGAGCAGGCATATTCAATGGCACAAAATTTGGATCCCAACAGCGATGGTCGAGGTGTTCTTCAATTTAAAACAGGATTAATGTCTGTTATTAAGGTATTTTTGAAGTTGAAATTGCTAATATGGACCATTTTAATTTAAGGCAATCAGCTAAATTGCTGTATAGTTGAAGAAAGTTATTTTGGCGTTGTTTTTTTTTTCCGTGATTGACATATATATGTTGACTTGATAATTTGGGTGATGTGATAGTGATTATGTTTATATTTTACACTACAATTCAACAAAATCTATGAAATCTATGAAATCATCAACCATGTACAATTTTCAAATTGTTTTTTATCAAAATATCGGAAGAAAAAAAATAGAGAAGAGATAAAAAAGGAACCTTCTGTAGCAGATTCTCTACATCTTGGCAATCTCTTATGTATGGGAGCTATCCTATTATCAAGAAAATATTACTTGAATGAAAAAGTGAGATCGAAGAAACTCTTCGAATTAATTACTAGATAGTGTACTTCTTTTACATTTGAGCTTCTTGTTATTAATAAAATCTTATAAAAAAAGCCAGATGGAGGAAATTCTTAGATTGATCTCTAACTAGATACCAATACCAAATTCTAGTATCACCTCTAAAAACTTGATTTTCACAATTGAGATTCACTCCTTTTATTTGATCGGTCGATTAAGATTCACCATCAGTTGACAAAGAAGGTGTGCTTCTTCACGTGGTTAGCTACTAGAGGGGTGATTTTGACATCAAAGAACCTTAGAAAGCAAGGTTTGTCTACATGAGGTGATGTTTCTTATTTAAGGAGGCTGGTGAGGAAATGGATCCTATTATGTTATGTTGCAAATAAGCCACAAGGTTATGGGAGGATATGTTTTTATGGTTTGGTGTCATTTGGGCAATGTCAAGATACGTGAAGCAGTTAATGTTCCGCCGGAAGAGAAGAGATAGGAGAAGGCACAAGGATTGAAATATTACTCCTTTTGCTCTAATGTGTGTGGGTCTTTCGGAAACAACCTCTGTATCTTTATGAGGTAGTGGTAATGTTTGCATACATTTTACCCTCCCTAGACCCCACTTGTGGGATTTCACTGGGTATGTTGTTATTGTTTGTTGCATTAATGTGTGTCATTTGCAAAGAGAGATATGAAAGCTATTAAAGAGGTGGAGATGAGCTTTGCTCAACTGAGTAGTAGTTTCCGGTTCCTTGTTTTCCTGTGGTGCAGCCATGTAGTTCATGTTTGTATAGAGTATTGGGTGTCTTTTCAAGAGACCATATTTTGTAAGTTTCTCTTTTTTGGTGTATCTCTTGTATACGACTAAGTTGGCCTTTCTATTTTTTATGAAAACCTTACTTGATCCCCCCCAAAAAAAGATAGACTGTGATTAATGGTTGTGCTCACATCTTAGATGGTCCCTTCTTGAAAGATTCACATGACTATCTACTAGACTTTGTTTGGGGGAGTTTATCAATTGAAAGGTTGAATGCATGCTCCTTGGTAGTTGGTAATACCAATAATGCTTGGTACTCAAAGGGTTTGAATTTTTATCAATTGTGTGGTTTTGTTTTTTTTGTTGTTGTTGCAACATAATGTGATAAATCCATCACTTATCTTTGCCAGCTTTGTGTTGTCACGTTTTAGATTTATAACACAAGTGCTTCGTCATAAGTTGTAGTATATAGATGACTACAAGATCATTCTCACATAGAATTGTTGCCCAATGTGTAGTAGGTATAAATGTTAGGGCAACCTAAATTTATGAAAACTATGAATGGGTTAACCTGGACTAATGTCACGGCTCAAGTTAGGCCTTAGGTGTGTCACGACGATTGGAACCCGGAAGGACCCCAACCAAACCATCTTACCATATCATTAAGCATACACAAGGTAAGTAAAGAAACAAAATGCATAATCATGAAAATGTATGGAAGTCATGACATAACAAGAAAGAAGTAAATGATTCCTATGTGACTAATAAGACCATGGAATCCCAATATCTCCCCATACAACGACAAAAGGAGAATCTACTTTCCAAGATAAACTCTACCCTGTAAAAAAAGGGGTGTAAGCATAAGCTATATGCGGATCTACTAGCAATGCCATATTGGCAATGATCCTATGGTGGCAACGTAGTTTTGGGGCTAGAAATTGCTACTAAGGACGCCTTAGGTTGAGTGCACATCTCAAAGTCCACGCAATGCTAAGTCAAAGTCCCACAAAATATTTGTCATAAATCATACTTGTCATAATCATAGGTCATTCTTTATCATAAAATCATAATATATGGGAAGGCAATTAATAAAACCAATCCAATTCATAAAACTTATTCATAAAATAACTCATTTCATGTGATTCATGTTATGTGGGTGTAGGCCTTCCATTATTACGAATGCTACCTCCATGAGGAGTGTCAGTGGGTCTTGGGTCACCTCTTTCATCCTACCTTATTACGGAGTGTTATTGGGTCTTAGGTCATCCCTTTTCTCAGATTGCTCGAAAGACTTGTAATTTCATAATCACGACTTATGTTGAAAACTAGGATAAAAGTATGGGGTCATATGTAATCAACTTAAAAATTATGTATTTTGAATAAATTCATACTCAATTATGGGAATAAGATCAAGTGAAACCATAATTAAAGGAACCCACATTAGATTTCATGAATACAAGATGAAATTTGAGAGGAATTGCATTTAAAACCTTAAAGTTAGCCATTTAATATCAATTCATGCATAATTGACATAAAACAATATCAATTGAATCATAATTGAAAATACTCATAACCAATGTCATCAACCCTAGATCACAATTTAGAAGAATTTGATGAAAAATCATGGAAATCATGGTAAGTCAATTATATACAATGTGATCACTAATTCATGAAATAAATCAAAATTTGTGAAATTCAATGCTAAATCATAAAATCCATAATTTTGATATTGGTAATTTATTGAAAAAGATGAAATTTTTTTGGGCTTCAGGGGTGAAAGGAACCCCCAGGTTGTCATCAAACTTTTAAAATCCGTATATTTTTTTTTGTAGCCTTGCAGCTAATCCTTTAGCATATCTTGTATCCTTATCAAACTTTTAAAATCCGTATAATTTTTTTTGTAGCCTTGCAGCTAATCCTTTAGCATATCTTGTATCCTTTGAGTGTGATAAAAGTTTGATTGGAATTTAATATCTGCAGCAAAAACTTGCCAAGAAGGAAGGGGCTCGGATAGACCGTAATCGTGACATCGAACGCTTATGGGAATTTTATCAGCAATACAAAAGGCGGCACAAAGTGGATGATATTCAAAGAGAGGAGCAAAAATGGCGTGAATCTGGAGCAATTAGTGCTAATTTAGGAGAGTATGTTTCTGTTACTCTTGTACCGAGGGTTACTTTGAGTACTTCGTATTCATCTTGGTGTATTTTACCGTAAGGAGTGATAGCTCTGCTAATGCCATTGCTTATGATTGTACTTGTCTGACAGATGGAGTTAATCTTCTTTTTAAAATGAAAATGGGTTGTAAGAATTTTGTTGAACTTTTCATGGCAGTGATGTGAATTTAAGGCTTGAAATGTCTGATATTGAAACATTTGGCTGCAGCATTATGCATCATATGGGGGGTTTTCTGTCAGCCATCAGGAATCTGTTTCTAATCATTATAGTATCACTACTGAATATCCTGAGAGAGAACAGTAAATATATCATTAAATCTTGTCAGCTTAAATTGTTGTTTATATCCTAGAAGTTCTGTAGTTTCATGTGACATTCTGCAGCATTCACATTGAGACACTTATAATTGTTTGCCTTTGTGTCCTTTCAGTCAGTTAGTTAATATTTAGGAATCATAGTAGAAGTGGCTTGGTCTGCTGAGGCATCTTTTCTGTCCATCTTCTCTTTGCTACAGTGCTTTGAGTCAGCTCTTCCTGTTGGCTAGCATATTCACTTTCAGCATATAATCTGTATCACTATCAAAGTTGCTACAGTATTGAATTTTATTGTTGAATATTCATTTTATTATCCCAGAAGTTGAGGGCGTAACTTAGATTTTCAGTTGAATCTTTCTTGCTCTTTTTGTAAACGAAGATGCTTCACCCGTCATTTTTGTTCTTTTATTCTTTTTAGGTTGGGACGTAGATTTTCAGAAATGAGAAAGGTATTTGCAACCTTGAGGGCTGTGGTTGAAGTGATGGAGTCTCTGAGCAAAGATGCAGCTCCTGATGGTGTGGGAAGGCTTATAATGGAGGAGGTAATATTTCCTTTCTCTTCGTATTTCTGTCTGAGCATGGTCTGAGACTATTTCCCTGCTTATGTCGTCTTTCATGATTTGTTCAGTTGAGAAGGATCAAGAAATCTGACGCTACTTTATCAGGGGAACTTGCACCATACAATATTATTTCGCTAGAGGCACCATCATTGACAAATGCTATTGGTTTTTTCCCAGAGGTAAGAGTGTTGCTTTTACCTTTTATTCTATGACTGCTCTGCAGTAAGAGATTCAATATTTTGCTTTATTCATTAATACAACATAAACTTCTTCATCTTCTTACTCCTTGCATTCCAATTTATTTGACTCTTTACCTTAGACAACAGTATACTCCTCCTTAGCCAAAGTGCAAAGTATTTTTACTATGATGTGCGATCTACTCTACAATTGACAACTTTTACTCACTTCAACTATAATTAGAAGCGTATATCTAGGAAACTACTTTATCCATTTGGAACTTTGTTAGTTTCTATGCTTGTCAAACCAGAAAAGGGGTTGTGTTTACGTAGATACTTGCGTGCAAATATCTCCAGGAAGACTAGAATGTTGAGTATTTATTGTTTATATGTCTATTTATTTGTAATTTATCAATCTCCTAACCGTTCCCACTTTTTTCACTTCATCTTTAGCTCTAAGTGTAGTGCCTGTTCTGAATTGTGGCCTTATTATTATTATTATTATTTTTTTGTGGGTATGACCTGATTTTATTTCCTGTCTCTCTTAAGTGAAAATTCCTGATAACAGGTTTGTGAATACCAGTGATTTCTTCCATTGCTTAATACTTATTTAACAATAGTAGATTGCGAGCTTGAGTGCCTGACACCACTAAAGCTGATAAGGACAACTTGCATGTTATGCTTGTCACTTGTATAATTAGCATTCTGCTTAATTTGAAGGGAAAACTAAGTTCATGCCCCTTTAAAGCAAACTATTTACATCCATATACCCCTTTATATTTTATACCCTCATAATATTAAAATTTGCGTGCTCATATCATGCTGACATCAGCACCACACCTTGTATGATATACCAATAGGGTATACATATACCGACAGGGTATCACACAGGATTAATCTCAGTTCTATATGATACTGATATGGTATCAATATACTGACAGAGTATCACAAAGAATACATTTTCTACTAACTTAGAATTTGATAAACAAGTTTGCAGCTTTAATAATTTTCTCCTAATTGTTTAATTTATTAAAAGATGTGCTAAAAATTATATGATACCGATAGCGTATCAATATACCGATGGAGTATTATAGGAATGTATTTCTACTTATTTAGAATTTAATAAATAATTTTATAACTTTAATAACTTTTTAGTCCTACACGATACCGATGTAGTATAAATATATCGATG
>DF357695.1:63089-74246 GCA_000787875.1 Solanum virginianum | reverse complement strand
CTTGTGTATGAATTATGGTTTGACGATACCGATGTAGTATAAATATATCGATGGATTATCGCAACGAATATATTTTCTACTAATTTAGAGTTTGATAATTTTTTATTAGTTTATTATTTATTTCTTAAAAAGTTAATTCTATATGATACCAATTGGATATCAATATACCGCCAGAGTATTACGGAGGATTGAACTCATTCTATATGATATCGGTATGGTATGTATATACCGCCATATTATATTTCATAATATTTATGCTGACGTCAGCATATGTCGTCAGGCGCCGAAAAAAAGGAGTAAGTGGGTAGAAAGGCAAATAGTCTGGGTCATGAGTCCATTAAAGGTAAATATTTGAATTGGATCTGTTAAGGGTAAATAATTTCAAATTAGGTCTATTTTGTGTACTTTTCCCTAATTTAAACTAGTTTCTGAACTCGAGGATTGAGTGGTAGGGTTCCTTTTCTTTTGGGACTAAACTTCTTTGCTGCAGTTGGAGGTTCATCTACTCTTCAATATATCTATATGCTTGGCTGCATTTGAAGAATCATCTATTCTTCAATATTTCTACAGATCCATTGTATGCATCCACGTATTGTGTCAGAAGTAATTTTTCTGGGAAACGTATGCAGGTTCAGGGTGCCATATCAGCAATTAAGTACACTGAGCAGTTCCCTCAGCTACCCGCTGATTTTGAGATTCCTGGACAGCGGAATATGGATATGTTTGATCTTTTAGAATATGTCTTTGGCTTTCAGGTTGGTGTTAATATCACTTTGAGATGCCTTATTTCTATTTTTCTAAGAATATGTCTTTGGCTTTCAGGTTGGTGTTTAATATCATTTTGAGATGCCTTATTTCTAATTTTTCTATGTAAGACACTCACAAAATGAATGTGAGCTTCACTTTACCAAATTTAGTATTTGCTATATGAGTAATGAACTTCTCTTGTTGGCTATTAAAACAATTTCTAATATATCTGTAAAATTAGGTTTTGGACCTAACTCACACCCCAAAAGCTAGCTCAAAGGGAGGAGGATTGCCTAAGCCTTATAAGGAGTCCATCCATCTCATTAACCACCAATGTTGGACTTTTGTCTTTCTTTGACAATATGTGTAAATATGAGGCATTACTTTTGTTCTTCGACAAAATCAAATACTGTTAGAGATAGAAATGAACAACAAATAGGATAGGCAAAGTCAATTATGTAATTTTGATCTTTAACTCCAGCAGTTTCATGTCCTATAACTCTAGTTCTAACTTCTAGCCTGCAACTATGCTAAATTGTGCCACTACTTTGGCTGATCTGGTTTTTTCTTATGTGCAGAAAGACAATATAAGGAACCAGCGCGAGAATGTCATCCTCATTATTGCAAATGCCCAGTCACGACTTGGGATACCTGTTGAGGCTGATCCAGTGAGTTATTACTTGATTGTTAGAGCACCTGGTTCTCTGCTTGATGTACTGGTGTCATTGCATAAATGAGTGCTTGAAATTTTCAGTTATTTTTCTTGATAAATGTAAGTCTTCAGTTTATTGAAGGGGTCAAAGCTCCATACAATTCTATAGACCAAGAGTTGCATGTATAGGTTTAGGAGACGTGCTCACTAGTGGGGTGATGTATTCTGTAACACTGTTAAAGTGAGGATACTCTCACTTAATGGTATATCTCCCCACTTGTCATATAATACCTTTGTGGTTCAAGTAAGTAGGTTTTATTGCTGTGTGTCATTTTAATATGTTACTTTTAATTTTTTTCCCTCGTTCGTCATGTCCTGCTTATTAATATTGATAATGATGATTATGATAATTCCTTGAATATCTATTATATTTTCAACCCTCTAACCATAATTTTAAAGCTGTCTTAGTTTATGTTTGGACATACTATATGAAGTCATGATTTCAAATCAGCCTTTGAACATGTGGTTTGGGATCATGATTTGGAATCCCTAGTTCTCCAAAAAGCATGATTTGAGATTCCTAATCATGATTTCAATTTATTAGAAATGTAAATCTTGGCCCATTTATATTTTGTTAAAAAGACTTAGCGTTTTAAGTTTTGCAAAAAAAGACTCATGCTTGATGTAAAGAGATTGTTAGTACCACGTGGAAGGATTATATAAAAAAATAACTAGTTACTAATATTATTGACTAGTAGATCTTTATAATATTATGTATTGTTTGATAGTTTGTAATCACAAGCATTTATTTATAAAATGAAAATGGGCATATGCAATTTATTGATGCGGTACGTTAGGATATTCCGATATCTTGTGTATGAATTATGGTTTGCTCATTTGGTAAGTTTGTATAAGAATTGGGGGAACTTGTGTGGGGTTTCATGTTTATGACAACAACTTAAAAAATCCAAATTGCATGTCCAAACAAAACTTCAACTTCATATCAATATGATTTCATATCATGATTTCAAATTATGATTTCATATCGTATGCCAAATGTAAACTCTTTTCTATGTATGTTTGAATAAGCATATGAAATGTTGTCCTTATGATGACTGAAATGTCACATGGTAGAATCGTCATATAAATTCGATTGGATGCATTTGAGCTTATTCCCGTTTTAAATGTATCTAGCAGAATTGCTGTTTGCCTTAAGATGAGTAATCATCGTCATTAACTCCCTAATAATTTCTCTATTTAATTGTATATGCATCAACCTTCTGGATTACATTGATATCTTGTGTTCCTTAAATATTTGAATAATTGTTTTGGGCTTGTTGGTTGAAAGAGTTTTGGAGAGGTAATAATAAAGGTCTACTTACCAGTCGAAGTTCATTCTGATGATGGGATGCAGTATCTTCGATACAATCCATTTTTTGCCCTTGAAGATTTAATTTGAATCTTAAGCTGATACTCTTTAATGGTCAATGTTGTTGAAAGTGGCATTACAGTTTATATACCAAATCGTATGTGTTGCTTTATTTACAGGGATAAGTTTAACATTCCAAATTATGTACTTTTCTCTGACAGAAAATAGATGAGAATGCTATCACAGAGGTGTTCCTGAAGGTCTTGGATAATTACATCAAGTGGTGTAGATACTTGCGCATTCGGCTTGTGTGGAATAAGTTAGTTCTGCTGCTTTGTTATATAAAGTGCTTGTGTAATTCAGAATCCATTCTCATTTCAATCATGTCAACAGATTAGAAGCCATTAACAGGGACAGAAAGCTATTTTTTGTCTCACTCTACTTCTGCATATGGGGTGAAGCTGCAAATGTCCGTTTCCTTCCTGAATGCCTCTGCTATATTTTCCACCATGTAAGTCTATCTCTGTTTTCTATTTCTTTTGCTATTTGATTAGTGGTTGAACTGGAGCTATTTGCTGTCTGATAAGCTGTTTTGCAGGAGATAGTTGCTTTGCTTGGGAATTTGTGGTCATCTTATCTTGTGATGATTTGCTAAATAGATTATTGAAATACTTGGTCCCAGCATAAATGTGTGAAATCAAAGATTATAGATATATGTTCCAAAATTAAACTACTCAAATATGACATTGTACGCAAGCTTATTCAAATAATGTAAATTTCTGATATTCTATTACTATGTGTAATAGCTGAAAGGTGCGATTTTAAATTCATAGTTGATGAACTATTTAAGTTAGCTGAACCTATGATTTGTAACCTAGACTATTTCAATGAACCTGAAGCATGACAGACTTATGGTCTCTTCAAAATATACTGTAATGTGAATGCTGTCATTCATTGTATGACATGGGATCTGGGATGACATTTGACAGCTGGAGTGACTATACTAGCTATCCTGTTTGGAACTTAAATGTTATGTAGTATTGGTGGTTAAGGTCCTAAGGTTTTTTCCAGCATTCCTTGGTTGAGGTAGTCTCTAATTTGTTTTTGGCAGTCACGACAGTCAAAAAGATGACACGGTGAACTGTCATTTCTTCTCCCACTTCTATTCTTGTGTTCTTGTAGATAATATCAGGCTAATGTTTTTTCTCCCAAACTTCTAAACCTTCTTTCTTGGTTCTCTATCTCCTCTCCTTTGGAAAATAGATATGTTCTCATTTTCTCCAATTAACTTATTCAGCTTGTGTTATTTGGAAGTCAACTGATATCCTCCTACCTTGGAGTGTATCCCTTTAATACCTCTTGGCTCTGATTTCTACTTTCCATAAGTGAGACTGCTTCTCTTAGTTGGTTGGCCTGCCTCTCTTTGCACTGGGGTACTAATTCTTTTGAATGCCGAAGATCTTTTATTACATTTTTGAATTAAAATTCGTGCCTCCGATTGTTCTATTTGATTGTATTCATCGCTTCATCAAAATATGTTAAGATAAGGAAGTCCTTGATTTTTTGATAACAAAGTGGCAAATATATTGAGATATTGCTCATATATATTGAAAAGCTTATTCAATTGGTTTGAACTTATTGATCGTGCAAACACGTCTTCATTTTTCTATGTGGCATATACATGGTTACATGTTTCACACAGCCAAAATGTTTATATGCTCCTTCCACTTACTAGTACTTGTCCTCGTACTTCAGTTGCCTACTTCTCATAAGTTCATAGCATTTGTACTCTCACTCAGTGAGCTGGATTGACTGATTATGAAATCTGTGATCAGTCCAGTTTTTCTTGTGTCCTAATGGACAGTTTTGGCAAACACAAGTGAAAATATGTTGTTGAGTGCTTATTGGTGCTTAATCGTCGTAATATAGTTTATGCAGACTTTAAAGTATTACATACTTTTTCTGCTTTTGTCATTGTTGTGTCAATTTGACATTTTTATTTTAAGATGAGATTATTATAGGGATGTTATAGTGTCTGCAAAACATGTGGACTCCAAACTGGGGCCACAGGAAATATTTGAGTATTTGTCTTGATGGGTTCACATGTTATTTTGAATTATGCAGATGGCTAGAGAATTAGATGCAATTTTGGATCATGGCGAAGCCAGTCCGGCCAATAGTTGTGTGGGCGAGAACAAGTCTGTGTCCTTTCTAGAACAAATTATTCGTCCTATATATGACACAATAGCATCGGTGAGCCCATTTTATCACATTATATCCCATTATTCCATCAACTTTAATCCACTTCTGTAGTTACAACTACTGTTTAAGTTATGGATAATACTTGATAAGAACTGTGATTGTATGCCATAAAGATGAGATGATCTTGATTGGCTTGCAAAATCAAAATTGGAGCTCTATAAACTGAAAGAATTTGCTGAAGTTTGAATAGCTTAGTTATGCTGTGGAAGGTAGTATGTGTGCTTACCGATTTGTTCCCCAGCCTGTGGTCAGAAAATGCTTGTGCGTTCTATTGTGAATACTTGTCATATTATGTTTCCATTTCCCTCATCAAAAAAAATTTAAAAGGTATGCTTCAGTATGTTCAAGGATCTTTAATACAAATGAATGATGTTGGCTTCTCGTTAATTTCTGACTTTTTTATGGTACCCTTCGTTCTGTGCTCTTATGATGCAGCCGAGGCAAATAATAACATAATATATGCATTTTAGACCGAATATCAACTCCCTACACTTAAAGACTCTTGCTCGTCATATCCAATATCAACCATATTAGGGATTGTCTGATGCTGTGTTATTGTAACTTCAGTGGTCTATCTTTTGCGTAGTCAAGCTTTTTGGTTTGTCGATGGTGGAAATTTTAGCTACATTCCTGTAATGGCTGAGAATCTTGTCTAGAAGGGTGTGGTGAATCCTGTTAGGCAGTGCTTGATGTTTTACAAGCAACGTGTTTTGTGTATGTTCAGCTTATTGAACTTGCGTCTTCTCAAAATAGTTGAAGTGTCATTTGATATCTTCTTGGCAAATTGGTGGAGGAATGTGTGTTAGTTTGTTTTGCAATGGTGTTTACTCTTCATTAAATGTTTGGGATGCTATTTTGAGATCTAGTGATATTTCGGTAAATCTTGTGCTTGTTCTGAATGTTGTTTACTGTTCTTTAACCTATTTACCAATGCTTATACTTTCTGGTGTTTTTTTTTTTTTCTTTTTTCAAAATCTGCAGGAAGCTGCAAGAAACAATAATGGGAAAGCTGCGCACTCAAAATGGCGGAATTATGATGATTTTAATGAATATTTTTGGTACATTCCTTCTTAATGTGCAAATTGAATTAGCCTGTACATTCCTTCTTAATGTGCAAAATGAATTTAGCCCCATGGAATTTGATCTCATTCTTTGTTACTGATGCTTATCCAGGTCACCTGCTTGCTTCGAGTTGAATTGGCCTTTTAAGAAGGACTCCTCATTCTTGCGGAAGCCTCCTAAGAAAGGCAAAAGGGTGGGTTTTACTTTGTTCTAAATTTCTCTCGACTTATGAGTTGTTTATTTAGATGCTACATATCCAAAATCTGTAGTAGTTGTATTTTTTCCACATGTCGTTCCGATGAAGCATGACATAGTCGTCTGGTTTCAGTGCGTCTCTGTGGGTATTTTATAATTTTCTGTTTTGTGACTTGACTCGGTTTCTATTTGTGCGACTAATGACTAAAATGTGGAGCATGACAACATTATTGTGTCATCAGATAATAAATAAGTACACGATGAACTGTCTCACATGATAGAATGTCTCTTTGTGTGTAGTTGATATTTGATTCTCGAAATTTGTTACATATCTGATAATTTCAATTTGGTTTTGTGCTCATGGTGAGGAAAGTTGTTTCTTAAGTCTTCCTATCCTATTTCATGATTGTGGATTAAGGTAAAACTGCTTTTGCCCCGTGACTGAATTTGGTGTAGTTAAAGATGAATCCTAAAAGGGCTTTCTGGTGGCATGAATGTTTGGGTTTGGGGAATCAGGTTTTAATTTGTCAAATTGTTGAGATCAGCTGATGTTTCTCATGCCATTCATCTGCTTGATTTTTACAGTTCCGTTTAATCATTTTGACCTGCATTATGTTTCTTTTAGTTCTTTCCCCAGCATATATCCTTCTTTCCTCAATATTAATTGCACTATGCTGTTCTCATTTTTCTTCGTTGTAATTTGTCCTCTTTTGTCCTTCCTCTGAAACGGCAGACTGGAAAAAGCACATTTGTTGAGCATCGGACTTTCCTTCACTTGTACCGAAGTTTCCATCGTTTGTGGATCTTTTTGGTTGTCATGTTCCAGGTTATCTACTTCTCATGCTGCTTATCCACCAAGTTTTTTTTTTTGGGGTCTATCCAATAAATTTGATCTAGTTTATTTTGCTTATGGTTTTTTGTTACGAGGGTTCCCAGGAAACAACCTCTCTACCTCTATGAGGTAGTGGTAAGGTCTGCTTACATTCTACCCTCCCCAGACCCCACTTGTGGGATTCCACTGGGTATTGTTGTTGTTGTTGCAATAAGTTTGATCTACACAATAAAAGGGTTTCTATCATCTTTTCCTCTACCTTTCAGGCATTGACGATCATAGCCTTCAGCCATGAGAAAATCAATCTGGACACTTTCAAGAAACTGCTTAGTGTTGGCCCTACATTTACCGTTATGAATTTCATAGAGAGTGAGTTGGCAGCTGTGTGTTTCTCTGATTTAGTTATTAGTCTTTTCTTCTCTTCTGCTTTGTTTCTTCTTTACCAAGTCATCTCACTTATTCTCTAGGTTTATTGGATGTGCTCCTCATGTTTGGGGCCTACAGTACTGCGAGAGGCATGGCTATATCAAGGATTGTTATCAGGTTTTTCTGGACTGGTGTGAGCTCTGCATTTGCAGTATATGTCTATCTGTAAGTCTTTTTTATCTAGGACTTATTTTTCTTGTATTTTCTCATCAAAGATTGCTATCTGATGTAATCACAATACAGGAAACTTTTGGAAGAAAGGAATACAAACAAAGACCCCTTTTATTTCCGCCTTTATATCCTGGTTTTGGGTGCTTATGCTGGCATACGAATAGTATTTGCGCTCCTGACAAAGTTACCTTCCTGTCACAAACTATCGGAAATGTCTGATCAATCTTTTTTCCAATTTTTTAAGTGGATCTATCAGGTATTCTTCTTATACATTGTAAGACTTTTCCCCACTAAGCTTCGGTCATTTTGTTTGACATATTGATTATATTTCCAGGAGAGATACTTTGTGGGCCGTGGCCTTGTTGAAAAAACAGTTGATTATTTAAGGTTTGTTCTTAGTTCTTTTGACATTTCAGATTTTGGATTGTCTACGGGTAATCTTGATTCTCGTTTAATACTAATGGAAAATTTTGTTATATGGATGATTCCATCCACGTTTTTCCGTTACTTTAGTCTCCATTGGTAACCTAGAAGAAAATACAAGTATGTTAGCTCAATGGAGATATGAATTTGTGGTCCCGGTTGTGGTTATAGTGGGTTTAAGGTACCAAATAGGAACCCGAAGATAATTAAGTCTTTGTAATTAGTAAAAATCAAAGATATAAACTTTTTATATATAATGTTGATTTTAATCCCAACTTCTTTTGTAAAATTTAAATTGGACGTGTCCAGTAAATTGAGTTGTTGAAGTGTTAACTAGAAATAGTTAATTAGCGATCCAAAAACAATTGTTCTAATGTTAACTAAGGGCAACTAATTAGTTGTTGAGATTTTTATTGGCGAAAAATGAAAAAGAAGCATGAATTTTATTTTTCATATCAAACTCAATTAAAAAAGAAAAAAACTTAAAAAATTTCTGCAGGGTGGGTTTATGTGTGGTAGGTCTATATTAGGCAGAGCGGTTTTAAAATTTGCGGGTTGAGCTCAATCTCCCGGCCCCCATTGCCATCCCTACAAGTGTGGTTTGGAGAGAGGCAGTGTGTATGCAATCCTCATCTTACTTTGGATGAATAACAAAAAATACATGGACAATGCAATTGAAAAAATTACAATCAAGTGAAATTTCATTGGTTTACTATAGCCTCTCTAAGAAATGTTCATTGGGAAGGAATAATATTTATTAGAGCCTTGATGACAACACTAAAGTGCACATTAAGCGAGTCGAAGCACTCAACATGTGTTGAGCATTGCCTTCAGGGTTTAAACACACCTTTGGCAACACTGGTGCTGATCTAGAGGTCAAATCCTTTATGATCTATATTTTATGATTCGAGGGGGGTACTGATCTAAGTATGGATATAGGTTTGGGGATTTGACTAAAAGTATTTCAAATATCTAAAAATATTTAATCAAAATATGCTTAAATTATGGTGAACTATTTGGAATGAAATGAATGCATGAATTTTTAGAGCAAGTTTGAATATGTAATTGCTATAGTCGTCGTCGTCATTATTATTACTACTATTATTATTATCTTCATTAAGTAAACGTATATATTCATTCATAAGCATAGTCAAAGCTGTATACAAGGAATATACAGAAAGGTAAAAAATCTACAACAAAAGATGATTCTCTGTAAACCCCATCCAAATTTCTATACAATTTGGAGCTCTATGGATGCACCCAAAGAAAAAAGGGATTAAAGGCTAATTCTTAGTAGTGAAAAGCTAGAATCTATCCCCTAAAAAGCTCTCCTATTTCTCACTCTCCACACAATCCATGTTAATGTTAATTGAACCAAGTTCCATGCTTTATGTCTTCTCCTCCTCC
Organism: Solanum virginianum; assembly: GCA_000787875.1. NCBI lineage: Eukaryota > Viridiplantae > Streptophyta > Magnoliopsida > Solanales > Solanaceae > Solanum > Solanum virginianum. Next base: position 64,700 of record DF357695.1, on the reverse strand, counting down.
TTCCAGTCCTCCAGTTGAACATAAATTCTGTTATATTTCATGGCATAGCCCGAGAAGTACCAAACCGTTCGAACGTATCCCACCTTAACCTCATGGAAAGACCATGATGAACACGAAGATGATCTACATCCTTTCTTGTCTCATTGAACTTATAGCACCAGTTGATGCAAACAACCTTCTGCTTTCTAGTAGCTAGCCCCGCCATTACGTGCTAATGGAGTAGAGCTAACAATCTTTGCAACTCGATCATCTCCCAGTCATGGAACACCCTCCTAAATCATCAATAACAACATAAATATCTCAAAGTGGGTCTAGGTGAGGTAGAGTGTATGCAGACCTTACTACCTTGTGGTATAAGAAGTCCCTCCTAAATCACGAGTCCCAAAAAGTTTCTCTTCCTTGTGACCTCCTAATTTGCTTTGTCGTCCATGTTCCTTCGACAGAATATTCTAAGTCAACTCTCCTTCCATCTCCAACCAATGGTTACTCTCAATCATCCATTTCTTCATGATTTTTCTCCACTAAGCATGCCCTAAATGCATAGTCAATCTCTAGTTCCTCAATCACCTTTCATTGCCCCGTATTTGTCAAATTGCACCCCTCTCCAAAAAGATTTAACCTCCCCCAAATCTCCACAACCATTAATCAAGGAAGGCCTTATTAAGCATTAGCCTCAGTCCTAGATCACCACTGCCGTTTACCAAGCAAGGCCTTGTTAAACACCTTTAGATTTTAATACCAAGCCCTTCCTAAATTTTTGGAGATCGGACATGCTTGCAACGAACCAAGTGGAACCTTCTTTCACATTAGTCGTGTCCTAAAATTATTAAGTACAGCTACATCTCTTTATTGTTCTTTTGGTGAAACATAGCTTTATCAAATGATATACAAGCCATGATAGACTCCTTGAGTTCATTGCACATTCAATAGAGATGTTAACCTGTCAATATCGTGAAGTTGCCTTTTGGTTGTTGACCTTTTAATACAAGTATCTTTTAACATTCACCCTAGCTTTTATTTTGATTTCATAAATCATTGTATGCGTCTCAAATTTCTCTGTACTTTTGGTCAAATTTCCCAAAATAGAGATGGTCTAGATTCGGTATGAATCTCACACCCACACCCACACCCACTCCCACTCCCACGTGTAGGTTGTGTCGACATATGTGTGACACCAAAAGTAAGAGTCAAACAACTTTCCAAGGCTACTATTTTGATTTTTATTTTATTTTGGTTCTTTTATGCTACATTATACTTCCTCTACTTTTTTGTGTGTAACTTTTTAAGTTGTCTTAGCCTATAAAATTCAGCTCCACTATAGTCAATTTATCCATGTATCCTAGTCTTTTTGTTCTCTAAAAATTGCTTCGAAATACGTTACTTGAGCTGAAGGTCTATCAAGAAAAATCTCAACCTCCACAAGTTAAAGGTGGGGTTTGTGTATGCTTTACCATCCCTAGACCCCCACTTGTGGGATTGCACTGGGTATGTTATTGTGGTGTAGTCCTTGTGCTCTCTTTTTTTGGCCTTGACTTAGTTCTAGTACTGTCGTTTGTAATTGACAAATTTTTTTTTTGAGAAATAGACACAACAACCCATCTTAAGATGAGA
>DF357695.1:10419-63021 GCA_000787875.1 Solanum virginianum | reverse complement strand
TAAGATGAGAAGTCTCACATTGGCAAACCACAAGAAAGATGCTGGGTATATAAGTAAACAAACCTCACCTACTAGTGATGTTTTTAAAGCTATGAGGGTCTAGGCCCAAAGTGGACAATATCATTAGGGGCTAGGTCGTTACAATAAATTAATTTGAGAAACAATTAGAGACATGTTGTATGCTTTTTTTTTTATGACAAGGGAAACCCACAACCGCTACCCTTTGGGTGTGCACAGGGTAAATCCCAACTCCTATGCAATAGCTTGCAAACCACATAAGAGAGGTAACCGCACTAGGTACGCTCGGTGAAACGAGCTCGACCAAGAAGGCAAACTCCTTGCTTTCGCTTATTCATTATTGAATAATCTTGTTTTTAGCCATGGGTAGGTTTTTATGTATGATCATGTATTGGAGATAGAAGAACCTGATGTATTAATTTAGGGTCTTCATGTATTTTAAATGCTGCAGATATTTGCTCTATTGGTTGGTGATATTTGCTTGCAAGTTCACTTTTGCCTACTTTCTTCAGGCAAGTGATGGTGTTTAGCTTTTAAATTATCCCTCTTTGTTATCTTTTATTTTTGAAGTTCTTACGGTGAAATTTAATTTCACTGTGCTTGTATGATTTATTGGCTATTTCAACAATTGCAGATCAAACCGCTAGTTGAACCTTCTCGGACGATATACAGAATGCGTTCCCTGCAGTACTCCTGGCATGATTTTTTATCAAAAAGTAAATGAACTTCTCTTATTGGTTTTTGTGTGATTCAATGTTGACTCCATTATAGGAGTGCTTCATGTTCTGGTGATATTACTTTTAACGGTATATTCTGATTTTACAGTAAATTAATAACATTTAGAACCAATGATTACACTGTTTTCCAGCTTAGAAAGGGAACGAATAATTGGTGTGGATGGAAACTAGAGATCTTCCTCTCAACGGAGATTGTAGATTTGATCCTTTTTCTCTGGCATTTCATTTAGTTCATTCTTTTTCATATTAAATTCTACTATATGAGATAATTTATGAATAAAACATTAATTGTTTATTCTGAATTTAGTTAACTAGCTTTAATTTATTAACTTTGTTTAGTTTTGCGACATATTACTTATATTATGGCTTACACATTGTAATATACATTTATTAGCCATATCCCGCTCGTGTACCATTTTTTGATTTGTATATCCCCGAGTCTTAAAATTTACGTGGTTAAAAATCTGACCTCTAGATCTACACCTCTATTGGTTACCCAAACCTATATCCGAGCGTCACTTCTGTTTGGATTTCTAAATCAATCTTGATTTAGTCAAATTTCTAAATGTTGATTGGTTTGCTCCATATTAAAGATTTACACTAGGTAGTCATGATGTGTGGGAGTGGTCTACGGGAAAGAATGGTGTTCTTCTTGTTAAGTTTCATTATAAGAAACCCCCTCGTAGGGCATAGTCGAATGTTACACCTCTTTCCAAATGAATCTTGAGGGTTTGGGAGACGTGTGTTCCTGGCACATAGTTTGCTGTGAGGGGTGTGTTCCTGCCGATAGAAAACCTAAGAGAAAGATTACAAGTGTAAGTTGGCGTCTCAACCTTGAGGGGTTGGTCCAATGGTTAAAAACTTGGGAAAGAATGCCACAAGGTCCCAGGATCGAATCCCCAAGGCCACTGATTTGTTATCTGGTCGTGCATCAGGGCCCCGTGGAATAATAGTCGGGTTCGCAAAGCGGGCAGTGGTCACCACGATCATAAAACAAGAAATGTAAGTTGGTGTCTCATGTGCAAATGATCAAGAGAAGTTGTGAATCAACTCCTCAAACATTATCCAATATTGTCTAGGCTGAGATCTGAAGTACTAGGATGGTTTGGTTTTCAATGATGATAGACTCAGGCAAAGAAATAATGTTCAACGAGACCTTAGAATACGGAAAAGAAGCAGGCACGAGTTGTCGCTGGACTTGCTCTTATGTTGTTTGGATGTGATAAGAGAGGTAGAAGAGGGGCCGACTCAACCCAAAAGCTAGCTCACGTGGGGATGATTATTCAAGACCATATAAAGAGATCAAATTGTCCTATGCCCATCTATGTGGGGCTCAACACCCTTTCACACGTTTAGGAGGATTGGACATCTGGCGGAGCGTGGGGAATATTAGATGGGAGGCTTAACATCGAATTAGGCTGGACTTGGCTATGATGTGATAAAGAAATGGATTTTAGGATTCTGTTGAGAGTGACTCTTGAAAGTCGTCTTTTGTATCGCATCAAGAGAAATGACATAGATAAGATCATTGCTTAAAGAGTTCCATTGTCGAATTGACCTTGAAATTGGATCCCAATAGTAGCTGCTGCCCAAAGGTGCTTGGTCTTTTTTCGACCCTTAAGAGCAAGGTTCGTCCCACTCTCTCATCTATACAATTGTCCGATCTCAGATGCTTTGTCGGATATTACAGATTTGATTGCTAACTACGACATCAATCATTCCTCATCAGGAGGTCACAGAGGTGAGGTCTTGAGAGAGATAGATGCTTCACACATGTTAGGACAAAGGCCTTCAAAGAGAAATGAAAGGATTTTTTGAGCATTTTTCCTCTTATCCAAGGAATCCCTTTCTTGACATTTGTATTTGAGAGAGAGAGCTATGCTTAGATCAGATTCGTCAGTCAATTTTTTTGGCAATCAAAACCGCGTCCGCATCAGTCGAAGTGGTGGTTAATGTTCTTTAAATAATGCTCCATTGAACCCCTGGTTGAAAGGTAGAATAGCCTTTTCCCATGAGAGGTAATGAAAAGAATTCTAGAATAGATTGCGCCTATTCCTAGATCACGGATAAATGGAAATTATTTATTAATAAGTCGCTCTCTCTCTTGTTGGTAAGTATATTTGTTATGGAGCTGCTGTTGTGCCGTTCCAGTAGTGTTTGTGTGTTTTTAGTTTTGAGGGTCAAATCTTTTGTTGATTCCATCATCTATGATTGAGTTGCGAAAGCTTTTGGATAGTTATCCTACATCTGAACCGAATTTTTTCTGTTAAAGAATCTTTTTCTAGTTGCTCTGGAACTAGTAGGAGATTATCTAGAAGAAATACAAGGTTTTGCCTTTTGAAATCGGAAAAAAGAGAGTAGCCATGGATTCTTTTCTGAGACTTCAAGAATTTTCTATCGAAATCTCGAGACTGGCGGACGAACAAAGGCTGGGTCTGTTCTTGGAGCATTGCCTCCTCTCGCCCTTGAGGGCTGAGGCTGTTGCAAATATGATGCAACAGATCCGGAACCTATTTGCTGTCTGGAAGAGAGGAAGGAGGCCCTCCTCCTGGCCGTCTTTGCAGTCCCATTTCATCTACATAGTCAAAAGCAATGGATGTGGCAGTAGTTACTTTGTTTGCATTCTGGAATTGTATGGCCATACTGTAGTTATGTAGTTCGGACTTGGTTTGTCAGCGGCATTCTCCCTTCTATCTATCAAGAATTTCATTATGGACTTTTTAATTCTCTTATCCCTTATCTCTCTTTGTTGCACTCATGAGATCCCATAAGCATAGAAGATTAGGCGTTCCTAAAAAAACATGTTTCTCTTTATTAAGGATTTTTTACTTTTTGGTATGCCACTGGTATATAGGCATTTTATGCCTTCTCTTATTAAAATTAGCTTAATTTCTTAAAAAAAGTGAATCAAAACTTTGGGAATAATGCAGAAAATGCTCTCGAGCACATTTCTTAAAAAACTCTCTCCCACTTCCTAGGAGAGTGAGAATCCTATTTACGGTAGATCGCTGAGAACTACCAACCACCTCCAAGTTTCTTCAGCTGTGTCCTATGATAGCTTGCTTTTTTCTTTCTGATGGTCTTTTACTATAGCGACACCAGAGAACAGAATCTATTTAAGTGCTGGTTTCATATCTTGCAATATCACTAGATGGATATTTGGGAAGGAAGTTTGGCTGATTGGGTGGAAAGAAGACGAAACATGATGAGAAGAGTAACTCAGCAGAAAAGTGATGGAATGGATATATGCTTTATCCTGAAAGAATCCAGAAATGACCGCAAGAATCTTGTGAGTAGATGGAGGATGAAGGACCAGATGGCAGAATATTTTGGTACGAGGAAGTTTTAATTCTCATGGAAGGTACATGGGTATCTTGACTCTCGAGGGCGTGGATAGAGAAGTAATCTTGCCAGAAGCTTTTAATGCTGTATGGATTGACACTGTCTTTACAACCGGAAACTTCATTAATGACACTTCCCCTTTGCTCTTAAAAGCTCCCCACATAATGGTTGACATTAACTACCATATGTTAAGGTTGATGAAGAAAGTATATTGAAGCCACATAACTCCAAAATCCTAGAAACTTATTAAAAGAGGGCTCCACAGCTGCTCCACCTACATATGGCAGAGGCTTACTTGGAAGGTGCATCATTGGGTCCTTTGATTACTCCGGCTTTGAGATGCTTGCTCTCTTCGATATCAGGACGTGGGCCTCGTCAACATGGAAGAAAGTTTTCGGGATTAATATTTACGAGATGTTAGGAAATCTGTTCCTCTTTTAATTCTCAAATCGAAACATGGTTGAACAGACTCCGAGGCATGTGGACTTAAAAAAAATTCGGGTAAGGTTGGAATTGTGGAACCCTATAGCAGGGTGCATACCCAGTTACACAGAAGAATAATTCCTCATGGATGAAAGCAACAAGACTTTTGTGGTGGCATGTAATATTCCGCCAAATAGGAGATCTCTGTGGTGGATAGAAATCAATCGAGGAAGATACAGTTGAAAAATCATCTCTAGTGGGCTCAAATTGAAGAGATAAAAGATGGTTGGAACATCCCTAAATTTCTTTTTTCTAATCTGGGTTGGGGAAAAATGTGAAATCATTGTGTACCCCCGGGTCTAGTCGGGGCTCTAAGAGACTCGGGCACCTGGTGCAAATTAAAAAAAAAGTGAAATCATGTTTGTGCTAATTGTTATTTAGTCACTAAATGGAGCATTTGAAGTAGTTGGTTCGGAATATGACTTAGAAGAGTTGTGTTTGTATTTTCCTGTTCATGAAATTTGTGTTCATTATAAAGCGTCCTCCACCCTGCTATCGGAATATACATTGCATTCACTTTGTACGGAAAATATGGCTTGAAGTTTGATCACACGTTTATTGAAATGTATGATGTTTTGACACTATGTTGCAGCTAGGCTAAGATGACGTTGGACTTGTTTAAAATGAGATTTTAGGGTGTGAGGTGAGGTTGAAAATATTGGATTATTAGGAAAGATCTGAATGCATTGTTAGATTTTTGTATTTCTTATTTTTATAGCAAAGGAAACCCGCAACCGCTATTGTCACACCCAGACCTAGGGCCTAGATGTGACACGGCGAATGGGAACTCGAGAGTTCCCAAACAAGCCTCAAGATACCAATAACTTGCATCATCGATTTGGTAGCGCATTCAACAATCAACACATAGTTTTAAGGGACGGGAAAGTAGGACTCACGCTATGGGGACATCATAGGAAAGGGGATTAACATGAGTTCACATAAAACGTAGCATATAAAGACTAAGGGCCAGGTACGTAAGACTCACGCTATGGGGGCAATTCGGGACTTAGGATCTTTCCATCAAACATATGATCAAGTTACATAACATTGTTAATGATAGCCAACTTCATAACATAGACTTAACCATAACATATAACATATATCGCAAAAAGGTTTACAAGGTGTCCAACAATGCCCTCTGCATAGATGGATCAGGGGTCAAAACATACCCCGGGCTCACCCTTAAATACATAAAGTGAAATAAGTAACATAGGTAGATAGATGGTGGTTTGTCCTTGAAAGATAGGACTCACCAGTACAAGTAAATCTAGAATCCAAGCTAAGCATCACACGGTGGATGGTCAAGGTCCTCGGTCCCGACATGGTAAAATCATGTAGGCAAGAGTATGCGTTAAGACGTTTGAATGTACTATGTATGCGGGATGCTATGCATGGACTTACCAAAACCTGCATATCAAAGTTAGATGACAACGACACATAATATAGAAAGAGATATATATAGTGAAGAATGTACTATAACAAGATGCTATGAAAGTCATGATGCATGATATGCAAATGATGCACATATATATAGTGGGGATGTGACCTCAACCGACATAAGTAAGACCAAACGAGCTATTACTTGGAATCCTGATGAAATCCCCTCATCGGCAAAGAGGTGGTCTACTTGCCAAAGGTAAACCATACTTCACCTTATGGGCATCCCCATTTCGTATGAAGCAACTTTCCTTATGGGCATCCTTATTTCAGATAGGATTTTCACATATAGCATGTCATGTCACATAGTTTCTTCTCCTTACGGGCATCCCCATTTCGGAAATGAACCTATGCTAGGCACATAGTTCGAGGATAGAGAGAGAACCCTCCATCCATCGGTGCTAAGTCGTCATCCCATAAGAATACACATACATATATATAAAACATGCTTTCAAGAGACAATAGCAATTTCCAAAACTATTTCGATACATTCTTAGGCTTAAAGGCCAAATCATAATTTCATAGTCAAAATGGTGCAAGTACCTAAAATGCTCAAAGAGCCTTAATCAATAGACATATATGTGATCACTATATTGTCATAACCAATATCTTATCAAAATCATATCATATAACAAAATTGGGCTTAACCCACTTCATAATTTCCATAATAATCCATGTACATGAATGCATATGCTATGAACAATGAGAGAATGTCATGGGTAATTATGATTCAATCTAAAATCCATAATATAATATGAAATTCAAGTGAAACATAATTAAATCCACATTTAGAAATCATAATATAGTCACCCATGCATTTACATGCCTCAAAAGGGACCATGTATAATCACAGATTCATAAAAATGATGAATTAAATCATCTTAAAATTAATAGATAAGCATAACCCAAGCATTAATAGACTTTAAGGAATTAAAATGTTCAAAACCCCAAGTTAAAGTAAGCAAAATTCTAGTAGATTTCTTAAAAATAATTTTGGGTCTCCTTGCTTGAAAGGAAATCAAGGATCAACCCACATACCTTCACAAGATGAAGAGCACCCAAGAGAAAAATTGAATGTGTCTTGATTCCCAAGTTGAAAATCTTCAAGAGCTCTTTTGAGAGTTGTTTTGAGAGGTTCAAATTATTAGGAAATGAATTTGAATGTTTGAAATAGGTTTAGGTCTTTAGATGACCTTAGAATAGCTTAGGAATTCCCAAAAGACCAATAGAAATAATTGGAATTACGAAAATACCATAAATGAATCGGAGGGAAAAATTCGCGTAAGCCACTCCACGGGTGGCCACACGGCCTGTGTGTAGTGCCCGTGGAACAACATTTAAGCAAAAATTTGGAATTGGTCCTAAGGTTTTACACTTAGAAAATTTTGGACTCAAGTTGATCCCCACCGTAGGCCTCACGGGCCGTGTGCCTTCACACGATCCGTGTGAGGCGGCAGTGGCACCAACCTTAGAAAAATTTTCAAAAGTTACGAGACGGTGATTTAACACTTAGAAAATTTTCGCTTCGAAAGTACCACGGGTAGCCCCACGGCCCGTGACAAGCCACACAGACCGTGTGACTTGGGCGTGGCGCTGGACTTAGCCAAAACATCTTCTCCCACTAGTCGTACAAGGCCACACGGCCAGTGGCAAGCCACACGGCCCGTGTGGCTGGGCGTGGCCCTACACTTGCCTCCAAAAATCCCAAGACACCAAAACCAAGGCTAAGTGTGGTGCCACAGAGGGTCACACGGCCAGTGCCAAGGCACACGGCCCGTGTAACCCTCCTTGGGACTACACTTGGTCTAAATTTTGTCCGCAACTATTTTCTCAAGGTCCAATGATGCCGAACAACACCCAGGTCATTACAGCTACCCTTTGGGTGCAATGTGTATTTCTTTGTTTTCTCACAATGTCCAAATTAGCAAGTAGTGTCAGCCTGGTACTTGGTAGTTGGTACTATGCCTCCTGTTCTCATTTTGTTGAGGGAGTGCCACCATTGCTGATGCCACTTGTAAGACTGCCCTTCTTATCTCGTTAAAAAATTTGTGAACTTTTTCCACCATGATTCTGGTGGCCTTGTTTATTGTTGTTAAGATTAAGTTGATTGATTCTAAATACATGTCTGATTATGTAAGTATTGGTTCTAAATATGATCACTTAGTAAAGTTTTTGGCATATGAACAAAGAACACTAAGTAAAGTTTTTGGCATATGAACATCTTTATTGTAAAAATTACTCCGTCCGTCCCATTTTATGTGGAACCCTTTCCTTTTTGATCCGTCCCAAAAAGAATGTCATCTTACTCTAATTGGAAACAATTACCTTTAAAGTTTCCTTTTTACCCGTAATGAAATGATTCTCAACCACACAAATATTTAAGAATGATTTTTGACCACAAATTTTAAAAGTCTTCCTTTTTTCTTAAACACCGTGCCAAGTCAAATGTTGTCACATAAAATGGGACGGAGGGAGTCGTAAATATAGAGGTGGTTGTTAATGAAGGTTGTAGGTGGTGGTTTTGCGGAGTAGATTGGTGATGGAGGTGGTTGGTAGAGGAGGTTGTTGTCAAATGGTTGCTCACTGGCAGCCAGCGGTGGAGGTGGTGGGGAATTGTAGATTTGTGGTTGAGTGCTGGATGCTGGTAATGGTGGTTCTATGTTGCAATTGGTTGAGCAGTGGTAAGTAAATGTCACATGTTCACTGGAGTATTTAAGCAAACAATGTCTTAAGGATTTTAAGTATTTGAACAAGATTTGAATGATTCAGACTTTTTAATAACAAATATGTTGTAAATAAATGCAGTTAATGGACCAAGACCTCTATTAGGTGATAATAATGACCCTTAGAACAATGATACATCTTTTGAATGATCCCTGGGCTTCCATTGTCCATTCCAATTTCATTGACCGCTAGGTCATCCTTTGGTGCAAGTATTGAGTATTAAGTTATATACATCGTTAGTGTAAGGAACTTCTACTCCAGTCGATGACCATTACATGTTGTAGCTGGTAACATATCTTGTTTTCAAGATCACAATTCCCAGATTTTAGGGAGGTTTACTTCTTGTTATTCTTTGAGTGACCTGATAGCGTGAAGAATTCTTTAAACTGACGCTGTATATAACTCAAACTATTTCACAATACATATTTGCACCTACTTGGTGTTAATATCAATAATATACCTTACCACCGATATAAACAAAAAATCAAACTTTAGTCCTCCACGAATCTGCATTACTGCTTGGAAAAGTAAGGTTGTGTACTGCAGAATAATCCAAAGAATAACCTATATCTTGAAATGGCTTATCGTCCTAGTTGAAACTAACCTTTAGATTATATTATCGGCTTTTGTTTGGTAGTCTCTAATTTGATGCTGTGTTGATGAAAGTTTATTGTTCTGCTACTCTAAAGTGTTCATTTTCTTGGGATGAATTCCTCCTCCTCTGTCCTGATCTGTAATTAATCTTTGAATGCATTTACTTTGCAGGTTAATAATAGTTTAAAATTTGTGCATTGATCTGGTCATTGAATTAGGAAACCAAGCTTTTTAGTCTACCTGTCTAACCTCCTTATTTTTGGGTCAAATCTTAAAAATACTTGTTGGTTTATAGATAGTTTGAACATCTACTGTTCTTCTTTATCCCACAGAAAGTGCTAACATTTTTTCGTAAAGATGGAAAATTGGTTTCTGATGTATGTTTGGTTTTCTTTTGGCAGACAACAATAATATTTTGACAATCGTTAGCTTGTGGGCTCCTGTTGTAGCTGTAAGTGTTCATCTTTGATTTTCAATAACATACTTTTGGTTTTGGATGTTGCTTTCTGAAATATTGTAAAACTTATTTTAACAATATAGCAACTATTGCAGCTAACAACAAGATACCAATATATTCCCACAAGTGAAGTTTGAGGAGGGTGGGGTATACACGGGCTTGACCTTCTAACTTTGTGGGGCAGAGAGAGAATTTCTAAAAGACGCTTTGCTCAAAAAAAATATTTTTTTTTTCAGAAAATGGTTTGATATAAATGTCAAGAGTATAATGCTATGATGAAAATATTGAAGAAAGAAAAGTACTGACTGTATAAACATTGAAGATAACCATAGTAAAGGAAACACCAGTAGTAATAAAAAACAAAGAATTAGATAGTGCTAGCATAGTTGTAATTGTACGATAAGGGAATACATAGATGCTCCAGATTAGAACCCTGTTCTACCTTTGTGAAGAGAGAATGCTCTGCTGCCTACTAATCGTTTACCCTAATCCTTGACCTCCATGCTTACCTATTTAGGGTTATGTTATCGGTGAGCTGAAGAATGTCATGTCTTGTTTGATCACCTCTTCCAAATTCTTCCTCGGTATGCCTCTACCTCTCCACAAACCTATCATCGCAACCTCTTGCACCTTTTCACTAGGCTTCTGGTCTCCTCTTTACATGCTTGAACCCTCCACACTTGCATACCTTATCTGGTCACCACCAAGGCTGCTTGTATGTTGCCCTGTATATCTTCATTTCTAATCTTGTCTCTTCTAGTATACCAATCCATTTGAGCATCATCATTTCTGCTACCTTCATCATTTGTACATGCGAGTTCTTGATTGGCCAACATTCCATTCCGAACAACATCGTTGATCTAACAATCACTTTATAGAACTTATCGTTAAGTCTTGTTGACATGTTGTTGTCACACAGGAGACCAGATGCAAGACTCTTTTATCCAAATCGTACCAATACGATGTGCCACATTCTCATTGATCTTCCTATTTCTTTGATTATAGACCCAAGGTACTTCAAAACTTTCTCTTTTGGGAGCATTTTTTGTATTGGTTCTCACTTCCCCATCTGCTTCATGTAATGCAATACTGAACTTACACTCCATGTACTCTATTGTAGACTTGTAGTCCTGCGTAAGTCTTCATATCTCCCCTTAAATATGCTTCGTGTCTTGTCAATCAATATTATGTCGTCTACAAATAACATATACCATGATATGTCCTCTTGAATATAATGTGTTATTCATCACCAAGGCATAAAATTGGGCTGATAGTTGATCCTTAGTACAATTCTATATCTACTAAGAAGGGTTTTGAGTCATCTCCCACTATCCTCACTCGGATCTTGGGTCCATCATACATGTCGTGAATAACTCTAATGTATGCAACAAGTACACCCCTAGACTCCAAGCATCTCCTTAAAACCTCTTCTGGAATTTTGTTGTATGCTTTTTCTAGGTTGCTAACACCATATATAAAGTATTGTTTCCTCTCCCTATACCGCTCCCAACAATCTCCTTAAAAGGGGAATGACTTTCGTTGTTAGTCGCTCTGGCATGATTCCAAACTGATTTTTGAAAGTGGACGCATTCCTCCTTATCCTCATCCCGTGCACCCTCTCCTAAACTTTCATAGTGTGGCGTAATAATTTGATACCCCCATAGTTGTTGCTATTTTGGATAGCGCCCTTCTTCTTGTAGGACAGATTCACTACACTCCACCTCCATTCTCGGGCATTCTAGTCGTCCTGAAAATGATATTAAACATCCTTTTAGCCCCTCTAATCCCACTTTGCCTGCGCTCTTCTAGAATTCCACAGGAATCTCTTCTGGTCAGGTAGCTCTTCCCCCTCTCATCTTGCGGATTGCCCCCTTAACCTCCTCGAACAATGCCATGCTTAGTTATTTTCTCTTTTTGGACGTTGTATTCCATTATGTTTATTTTATTTTGTGGTATGAGTAGTGGTGGCAAATGGGCGGTTGGGTTAAATTTGGGCGGGTTGAAAATGGGTCAATATTAAATGGGTAATAATTCAAACCCGCCCATATATCAAATAGGTAAAATGGATTGGATAAGAAATGGATTGGGTAGAATACTAGTTTACTCATATTTTAATGAGCAAATAGTACTCTACTTTAAAATTCAATATGGATAAAATAATTTACTTTATTTTTGGATGAAAAACATTAAAAATATTTTATTTAATTGTATTGTATCATAAATTTAAATTCAACACCCAATGTAAGATTTGACTTTTAAATTGGGATTCGATTTTTTTATTTAATTATATTGTATCATAAAATTAAATTCGACACCCAATGGCGGACTTTTAAATTGGGATTTGATCCCGATTCCAAATTAATCATACGACCCAACTTCTAACGAAACCCGACATACAACTTTCGACTCGAAATTCAATTCAGACACTCGAACTGAGAGGGGGTCAAGTGTCGGATTGAGATAAAAAAATAATATTTTTAAAATTTGAATTTTTTTATAATTCAACTTTCAATTTTTCTCATATTGATTTCATGCTTATAAGTTGTAACCTTTCATGCTTATAAGTTATAACCTTAATTTGTAGTGGCTTATTCTATTGGGTTTTCTAACGGTAGCAAGTTTTTCAACTTGATTTACAGTTTTTATGATAAAATTTGAATTTTTTATAAAGAAAAAATTAAAGATTTTATTAAAAGAGTTTTCTAACCGTAGCAAAATTTTCAACCGGATTTACAATTTTTATGATAAAATTTAAATTTTTTATAAAGAAAAAAGATTTTATAAAAAAATTGATTTTCTTTGGGGGTGGAAGGGTGGGGGGTTGAGGGCTTGTGGAGGGATCATGATATTGGGTGGAATACGAAAAGAATTGTAATTCCATATTTTACCCATGAATACCCATATTTCTATGGGTTGAATATGAGTTTAAACCCATATTTTACCCATAGAAAAAAGTCACTACCCAAACTGTTAAAATATGGGCGGGTTTGGCGGATTACCAAAATATTGGTTTGCCGGCACTAGGTATGAGGAAGATCCCCTGCAGAATCTTGCTCCTCTCCTTAGTATATAAAAACTCATATATATAGTTAAAGAAGTTCACTTTTACTAGCTCTCATCTCCATTCAAGAAAATGTTACATTTAAATATAACAAGCTCCATAAGAGATATACTAAGTTTGTGCGGTTATTGCCGTGATAAATTGCAAACAAGGAGTAAACAGCCATCAGATTTTTAACTATTAAAGTGTCCATGCACCGATTATTACAGCTAGTAACACGCTTGTTCTTGTTAAAGTTTTATACTTCACAAATGCTGCCAGTAATAAGGGCCAGTCCCTTTAGAAATTGCTTGTAATGCTGAACATTCCTGTTTGAGATAGCTGGTAATATTCCCTTTACAGATTTTGTTTGGCTTTTTAGGTCAGGGCCGTAATCCTCATTTACCAAAATTGTTGTTGGATTTTGTATTCCTTTCGTCTATATTGCTTTGGTGTTGGTTTATCTCTTAAATACCCTTCATTTCCAGATTTATCTCATGGATATCCACATATGGTACACTTTATTATCTGCAATTGTTGGCGGTGTAATGGGAGCGCGGGCTCGCTTAGGGGAGGTATAGTATCAAATTTTAATTATCTTAATTTCCTGGAAAATAATGATGCTTCTTGTGCATCTTCTTGCCAATATGCTGGTAATATTTTATAGGTAACTTTATCCTGAAGTTATGATTCTTTTGAAATATTGAATTTCTCAGATACGCTCAATTGAGATGGTGCATAAACGTTTTGAGAGCTTTCCTGAAGCCTTTGTCAAGAACCTTGTGTCACCTCAAACAAAAAGGTGATGGCCCTCTGGATTGTCAATAGTTCATCACCTATTATGTTGCTTATAGTATATTTAAATTTTCAATTTGCTCAGAATTGTTTTTCTTTTGCATGGTGGTTGGTCAGCCCCGCTATGTTCTAACCTATTAATGTACAAACCGTATACTGTTTGATATCCTCTTCTGATGCTGCATTTGTGTAACATGTATATTTTATGCTTTTACAGGATTCCTATTGACGGACAATCATCAGAGGTGAGTTTCATCTTGATTCCGTCTTCTTCAGAGTTGCTTTCCGTCTAGTCATTTAATTGAAATTATCAGGGCCAGGGAACTATCTTTGTTCATTCCTAAGATAATCAATATTTTATTTTAAAATGTGATTAGATGTAGACACCTCGGTTTCAGTTTTGTAGCAGGAGGTATCCTTTATGGCGGAAGTCTTCATGATAAAATCATTTTTATTACATTTAGCCGTGTGAATATTGTTCATATCTATTTTAGCACTGCACACTGTTTATTTTTTCTCTTTGAGGTATACCACATCATTTGAGTTAAGTATACAAAGCTGCATATTTTGATAATTTGAATTTCCATCACATGCCAATCAATACATGTTAAAGAAAGCTGACTCCCCTGCCTCTGTCTGAATGTTCAGTTAGCTTTCTCACAATATTCTCCTTCAGGCATCCCTTTAGCTGAACTATCAATATCTCTTGTCATTTCTTAGGCAGTGTTACCGATTTCTATAGACAGATGTGACCTTCAGATTTCCAAAAAAGGCCTTTAAACATTTGTGAGAAACAATATGAAAAGTGGCTAGTTTCAACAACCAAGTCTCTTTTTTGTTACTTTGGGAGCATCTTTGAACCTGGCTACCTTTTGTAATTGTAGCTTCCGTAGAAAAGCAAATCACATCTTAAGGGTGATAAAATACTATCTTCTTGTGAGCTAGTTTCTTGATCAAATTGTTTTCATATTGTTATCCTTTTAGGTTCAGGGCTGTTTTATATGTATTGTAAAGATGAGAGTCTATGGGTTAATTTTTGTACAGTTCGTATTATGTCTGTCTTATGAATGGGTTATGTTGCTCGGGCTCTTCAAAAGTGTTAGTGGGTGCGTGTCGGATTCACCAAAAATAGTGTATTTTAAGAGAATTCGACATGGGTGCGACATTAAAAGTGAAGAGTCTACGCACCTTAGGAAATGGGTAAGTTATCCATAAAACCTCACAATCTTATTATGTGGAGGAGGCAAGTTATATAGGGTAAAAATGGCTAAGTAGGTGTTTGGGTTGGCTTATTTTTAGTGGATTTTTTGCTTTAGGCCTTTTTTCTTTTAAGTTTTGGAAGTCACTTGGGCTGAAAAAGTAACCAAAAATAGCCAAAAGCCAAAAGTTTTGGATGTTCGCAACTTATGGCTTTTAGCTTTCAACTTATAATCCATTTTGAAAAAGCCAAACCAAAAACCTACTAAATTATCTTCTAATAGATATTTCAGGTTTTTAGGTTTTTTCGATGTGGTTATCTAGTATTGAGCTATTGACTAAGGTCAAATTGAAAACTCGAAATTATATGTTTGCCCCATGGGTAGTGTTTCTTATCAAATATGAGATAAGACAAGGTCTCGGGATCCAATGAATTCATTTTAGTTATTCAGTGTTGGAGGAAAGTGAAGGTAGAGTTGATGGAAACCATTGTAGAATCCAAAGAACGTGGGAGTTCGATAGTATTCTTAACGCATCATTTATTACTGTTATCAATCATCCAGAGTAGTGGCGATATCGACAATGATGTTGCACATCGTATTGGGGCAGCATGACGAAGTGAAGCCTCAGGAGTATTGTGTGATAAAAAGATACCAGCTAAGCTTAAAGGCAAGTTTTACAGAATGATGGTTAGACCATTTTTGTTATATGGGGTGGAGTGTTGGCCAATTTGAAAATTCACATGTTCAGAAGATGCAGGTTGTGGAGATAAAGATGTTGAGATGGATGTGTGGACATACTAGGAGTAATAGGATTAGGAAGGAGATCATCCAGGAAAAGCTAGAGGTGGCCCCTATGGCTAACAAGATTAGGGAAGCGAGATTCCGTTGGTTTGGACATGTGCAGAGAAGGAATATCGATGCTCCTGTTAGGAGGTGCGAGAGGTTGGATCTAGGAGATACGCGGAGGGGTCGAGGTTGACCGAAGAAATATTGGGTGGAGGTGATCAGACAAGATATGGCGAAACTTCATCTCACCGAGGACATGACTTTAGGTAGAAAAGAGTGGAGGTTGTTTATTAGAGTAGAGGGCTAATGGGTTAGCAGGGGTAGGTCGATAAATGACTTTGTGATATAGTAGGTTAGTAGGAGTAGTGATGTCTTTACATTGTATGTTGTCATTTTTAGTCCTATACTTGTTTACTTTTAGCGTATTTACATTGCTTTTATATCTTGTGCTTCATTTGCCGTCTTATGTTAATTTTATCGTATTTGCATACTATCATTCACTTTTTCTTATTAGTCGCTCTTTCTGTTCCCTTTCTTCTCTTTTCTTTTCCTTTCCCCATATCTAGTTTATTCTGCTTATGGGTTTTTGAGACGAGGGTTTCCATGAAACAACCTCTCTACCTCTATGAGGTAGTGGTAATGTCTGCGTACATTCTACCCTCCCCAGACCCCACTTGTGGGATTCCACTGGGTATGATGTTGTTGTTGTATTACTGAAGTAGGAAGGAGCGACAAACATTAAGGACTTTATAGTTTATACCTATTAGTTTGGTGTGAAGTATCTACAAGATGATTTCTAGGTAAAACTATACAAAATAAACTCAATGTGAAATTATTAACTCAAATTGGACCTATCCCAAACTATTTACCCTTACACAAACTATTTATCCTCTTAGCCACTTTTCCCGTAACATGACTGCTATGAAATAATCCTCTGTGATACTCTGGCGGTATATGTATACCATACCGGTATCTTATGGGATGAGCTTAATGCTCTATGATACTTTGTCAATATCTTTTTTTAAAGAAATAAATAAGAAACAATTTAAAAAAATTATTAAACTCTAAATTAATAGAAAATATATTCTTTGTGATACTCCATCGGTATATTGATACCATATCGGTATCATAAAGGACTAGAGCTTAATTCTATGTGATACTCCATCAGTATATTAATACGCTAACAATATCATATAGTTTTGAGCTCTTTTTTAAGAAATAGAACAATTAAGAGAAAATTATTGAAGTCACAAACTTATTTATTAAACTCTAAATTAGTAGAAAATATATTCTTATGATACTTTGTTGGTATATTGATACCATATCTATATCATATATGACTAAACATAATTCTCTGTGATACTCCATCGGTATATTGATACCCTATTGGTATCGTATAATTTTGCTCTCCTTTTTTAATAAATAATATAATTAAGAAAAAATTATTAAAGAGGGTTCTGCAATTTCCGGCGCTTTTAGGGTTCAGACGACCGAAGATTTTCCGGCTGGTCT
The DNA here is from genome assembly GCA_000787875.1 of Solanum virginianum. Lineage (NCBI taxonomy): Eukaryota > Viridiplantae > Streptophyta > Magnoliopsida > Solanales > Solanaceae > Solanum > Solanum virginianum. The sequence goes on along the minus strand of DF357695.1, from coordinate 45,897 downwards.
GATGTTTGCATGTGTATCCTCCATAATATTGACGTCAAAGCTCCAGTCACCGCAAACCAGATCTATGTTTCCGGGCAAATCTCTCTCGCTATCCTTTACGCAAGGACGTGCCTAGTAAAAGTGAACCCTATGTTTCATATCTTCATCTATTTCCAACGAAGCCTCCACATTTGTGCCCGGTATAATCTAATGTTTCTGTCGTCCAAGCATACAAGGGGATTCCAACTGCTCTAATCCATCTTTCTTTTGATATCGCTGTAGTCATCCCCGTTCCTATAACAGGTGACCACCATTCCAAGGTATGTCTTCTCCCATTCCATAGCCACTCCCCTGTTTGCTTCTGCTTTAGAAGGAAGATCAGACAAAAATTGATTGTGACGGATTGGAGTGACCTTTAGCCCTGCCGTGATTTGCCATTTGCATAGGAACCATTGTTGGATCACTTCTGATCTCGGGCTGAAGTGGAAAGAGTCATTGAAGCTCCCAATCAGGCATCTGGACAGGAAGAGCTTGGTTTCCTCCTTGCAGTTCTTTTCCCTTGTTCTAGCTACATACAAAGGATAACTCAAAGATGGCCATTGAGAGATGTTCGCAGCTTCCATGTACGACCTTGTTTCATCTGTGCCTAGATAGAATCTTGGATCCATAATATCTCCTAAGAAGCTTTGTATCTTCTAAGCTGTCTCCCCAACCTCTGTTGTAACTGCCTCCAGGGATAATGATGGCAGATTTCCTGTCCTAGGATAAGCTTCAATTATGATGGACCTCCCATAGCTATTAAAATTTTGTATTGCCCTGAAAATGTAACTCTTTACTTTCCTGCACCATCGTCTGCATTTATTGCCCAGTTGAAGTGAAGCCTGCTTTAATGCTTCAACTACCCACTTTAGATTGCAATTGTTGATATTGATCTTGCTTCTATACCTCCTGCTAGTTTCTGAAAGGGAGAACCAACGTTCACCTTCATTGCTGATATCGACTAGACGAAATGTTTTCCCGCTCGAAACAAATGTAACCCCTCGCTCCATAACAAGGCCAAAACAGGTTAATCATCAGAAAAAAGTACACCGGAAACAGGAAGGACTAAGAGAGAGAGGAGAAGAGAGTGAAAGTAAGTCACAAACTTATTTGTTAAATTTTAAATTAGTAGAAATATATTTTTTCTGATACTTTGTCGGTATATTGATACCATATCGGTATCATGTGGGGATTGAGCTTAATTCTGTGATACCCTGTCGCTATATTGATACCCTATTGGTATATCATATACGATGGGCGTTGACGTAACCGCACGAATTTTAATAATAGGTAGACATAAATGTAAGGGGGTATATGGATGTAAGTAGTTTGACTCGAAGGGCCATAAGCTTAGTTTTCCCTAATTTCTAAGGTCCTTTCCAATAGACCAAAGAAGATTAAAGAATGTGTTGGAGGAAACAGTGTTAACTTCTCAAAATGTGATAGCAGAAGTTAGTAGAAGGAAGGCAGATTCTAGATGCAGCTCTTGTGGCATATGAAGTGGTAGATTCTAGAAAGAAAAAATCAAAGTTAGTGATATAATACAAGCGGGATCTTGTGAAGACTTAAGACCATGCAAATTGGTGTTTCTGGATTTCATTATGATGAAGATGGGTTTTGGGGTCAAGTGGAGAACATGGATCATCAGTTGCATTTCCCCTGCGTGATTCTATATTATAGTGAATGGGATTTTGTTTTGGATTTTTTGGTATCTCCAGGGGGTTGAGATAGAGAAATCCACTCCCATGCCTTTCTTTTGGTGATGGAAACCTTGAGTATAATGGTGTATATGGTGGTTGCTAGAGGCCTCTTTTTGATGCCTTGTTTAGAGGGAATGATATAGCGGTGGATCACTCATATTTTTGTTTACAGATGATATTTTAGTATTCAGCAATGCAGTGGTTTCCCAGCTGTTATACTTGAGGCATACTCTTATACGGTTCTAGATTGTCTTAGGCCTCAAGATTAACTGAGAAATTTATGGTTCAACTGTTGATGATGTCAGACAGCTTGGTGTTGAACTGCCTGCATATTATCATGGTTGAGGTGTTGTCAAAGGTTTCCTCTAGAATATCTGATTTTAAGGTATGAAGTGCTGTCTGAGTGTTAAAATGGTAAAATAATTGGACTATATTGTTCACCATTGTTGAGCTCTAAAGAATTTATAAAATGGTTATGTAGTACGTAAGCTTTTTTCTGCAAATACTTTTGTTGTCAACATATTCAGGAATTAGTGAATGACAAGAAAAAATATAGATACTAAAAGATTGATGTGGATGTGGATGTGCATGTGGGAGAGAGGATGTAGAACGGGAAACTGTACAATTCTATGGATGTTTAGAGAAGCAGCGAAGTGGAGAAGACACGGGTGTGTGTGTGAGATAGTGGGTGGCTGGAGAGTGCTATTGAGGAGGAGGTAGTGGGATGTTGGTGCTGATGACATGATCCCTGACCCTGATGGGTTCACTTTAGCTTTCTTCCAACATTCTGGAGTACAGTGAACACTGATGTTATGCAGACCGTTGATCAGTTCCAATAGAGAGGGGAATTTGAGAGGACTTTAATGTTTCATTCATTGTCATTATCCCTAAACCGGGGTAGGGTGTGTGGCTAAGAACTTCAAGGATTATAGACTTATTAGTCTAGTAGGTTTTAGCTACTAGATTATCTAAGGTGCTTTTTAATAGACTGAAGAAGGTTCTGAATGAAATGATTTTATCTTCACAAAATGCTTTTGTGGAAGGTAAACAACTGTATAAATCATCCATGGCTTTATAGATTTCACAACTTCTTTCCCAAGAGCTTCCTTTACATATGTACTCTCATTCCATTTAATTGACATGACCAAGGTTTTCAAGTTTTTCTTTTGCAAGTAAAAACTATGCGAAGTCAAGCAAGCTGTTGTGGGTATTTTCTTGGGTTTTGCCAATTTTCTTTGGTTTTGCCAATTTTCTTTGGTTTGTGCATCTCCTCATCATGTTCAATAACAATGTCCTCTGACTAATTGAAGAATGTATCTAAACAGCCATAGCAAAAATTGTAGAAAAGTAGATTTATTAGTTATTTGGTCTGTCCCATTTTATGTGACACCATTTGACTTGACACGTTATTTAAAAAAAAACTTCTAAAACTTATAGTCTAAAATCATCCTTAGATATTTGTATGGTTGTAAATTATTTCATTGAAGATAAAAGGGGAATTTCAAAATAAAATTATTTCTAATTATAGTAAAGTGACATTCTTTTTGGGACAAACTAAAAAGGATAGAGTGCCACATAAAATGGAACAGGGTGAGTACGAGTGAAGTAAGTCAACATGAAGTTAAAAACGAAAACTAGGGCACTAACAGAATATGGGCTTCTTGAAAATGTCACCAAATATCAAGTTGATATAGTGAGCATAACATGGAATCCAACAAATGTGCAGGAACGCTCTCTTCAATGTGTCACCTGCTTTTTTATTCTCACTTGCATTATCAGTAACAACTTCTATAAATTTTTTCTTCCCAATTTTCAAGATGGTCTTCTCAAACAAGTTGAATATTTTATTGGAATTGGTAGAAGAGTTATTAGCATCATACAATTCAAGATAAAAAACACTTATCTTTGCAGAATTCACCAACACAGTAAATGGCCATTTCCCCATTTTTGCTGTCCATTTATCCATTTCAATAGAACAGTTATAAGTTTTCCATTGCATCTTATGATCCTCAACAATCTTGTTTGTCTCCTCCATTTCTTGTTTTAGACGAGGGACTCTTACTTTGGGCGATAGTTAGGGGGCACCACAGCCTCAATGATTTCACCAAAACTGTCTGTGTAACTGATAAGATTGAAAAAGGAGCCCTGCATCATACATTCACCTAGCAAAAGCAGTCACTACGCTGTCCCCTTAAAATCTTTTTGGGAGAATTTTAATCAATGGTTTCACCTTCTGTTTTCATGTGGCTTTTGTGAGAAATAAAGATTGAGAGTCACTTTTTCTAGTCAAAGACTTTTTTAAGGTTTGAGTCGCTTCCGCTAGTTGAAGACAAAATTAAGATGATCCATTTCCATTACTTGAAGACTTCCTTTGAGATGTTGAGGGAGACTCCATTGATATATCATTGTCTTCTTCGACGCCATCCTCATCCATTTGATCATCTTCATCAACACGATTAACTGTAGGTGTTACATGGCTCATTTGAGTTTTTACCTCATTTCCTCCCAATATACTCTTGTCATTTTGGAACTTTCGGACACGCAACACCATCATTATGACCACCAAGTAGATGTTTCTTGTGTTGATGTATTGCACCGTTGCATGTCTTTTGACATAAGATCATTGGACTGCTGAGTTACTTCCCATTGAAGTTCAATACACCCAAGCTGGTTCCCTTCTTGGCTTGATGTCGTTGAATCAGAATTTGCTATAATCACACGCTCAAAAGAAAAACGGAACAATGGAAATGGGGAAAAAATTGCAGAACAGTCAACAGAGATTTAAAAAACAGAGCAGAACAGAGAAAAAATTGCAGGAGAGAGTCAAAATACTGAGCAGAACAGGGAAAGAAATTACAAAACAAATAAAAAACTTTCAGAATAAAAAAGGTGAGCAGAATATAGAAAATAAATGCAGCAAGTTGAACTGAAAAAAATATAAAAGATGAAGACAAAAAAAGGACTAATCCAGCCTCAACAGTGCAGTCAAGTAGCAACAGAGAAAATAGAGAAAAGAAGAAGAGAAAGAAGTGGGAAAAAATATAAAAAAGAGGAGAGGAGAAGAAGAGGAACAGAAGAGGCGAAGAGAAAACTTACCTTCGCAGCATTTGAAGAGAAGGTGCCAAGCTTGCAGCAGGCAAACGCTGAGCAATTTTATTAGGAAGAGAAGTTGCTCAAGTGTTTTTACAAAATTAAAGGAATGAAACCCTTGTGCAGAAGTCAACCTTGCTTAAGGGGGATACAGGATGATGAAATGTTCTTGGGTTTGAGGTTTAGTAGGTTTTCCAGGATTGGGTCATAATTGTGCATTCTCTCTCGAGTCGTCTAATCAGATGCTTTTGGTGAGGGCAGAAGAAACTTTTCTGCCAAGTTGATTCGGATTCTTAATATGCCAAGAAATGTTGCTTTTTCACATGGTTAACAATTAGAGGGGTGATCTTGACTGCGTAGAATCCTAGGAAAAGAAAACTTGTTTGCATCAGCTGGGACCTACTTATGCTAGGAGGCGGTAGATTGTTTTCTTCTACATGCAGCTTGGCCTCGAGATTGAGGTGTGATGTGTTTCGCTGGTTTGGTATGTCTTGGGCAATGCTGAGATCTCTGAAAAAACTTCTGTTTTGTTGGGAAACTGGAAGAATCAGGAGAAAGTACAGGGTATGGAATGGTGGGCCTATGACATTGATGTGGATCGTTTGGAGAGAGAGAAACCGGAGGGATTTTGAAGGGGTAGAGTTGAGTCTTTTGGCATTTGAGGAGTAGTCTTCGATAATTTATTTTATTTTTGGTGAACCCATGTAGTTTTGGATTGTATAATGGATTGGTTCTCCTTTGTAGAGACTAGAGAACCATATCTTTTTGTAAGTTCTTTACTTTTTTGTATATTTCTTGTATATGACCGATTATCGCGTTGTGATTAATGAAATACTTGATCAAATAAACAAAAAAGTGATACTTAAGGATGTATGTGTGGTCTTTCTACCAAGACCCCGTTTCTGTATCCATTCAAACCTAAAATATGTGCTTGAATGTGCCTTCTGATCTGTTGCATTTCGGTTTGTCTGTCGGTGCTTTTCCTTGATATGGTTGGATGTGATATGATTAAGGAATCATGAATATCTCTTAGTTCAACATTCCGCAGTAGCGTATTGTGTATGTCTATAGTTAATATGTTCTTCCATTTATGAAGTCTATGGATAAAAGTTTTTTCAATTATGCAGACTTCTCAAGGTAACAACAAAGCAGATGCAGCTCTCTTTTCGCCGTTTTGGAATGAGATTATTAAAAGTTTGCGTGAAGAAGATTACGTCAGTAACAGGTAATTTTCTCTATTCAAATCTTTTGCTTTTCCCCCACTTGTGGGATTCCACTGGGTATGTGTTGTTGTTGTTGTTGTTGTAAATCTGTTGCTTTTCATTCATAAAAATTTTCTTTATGGTTCCAATGCCTTGATTTACCATAGGGAGATGGATTTGCTTTCAATGCCTAGCAACACAGGAAGTCTACAACTTGTGCAATGGCCTTTGTTTCTTCTCTGCAGTAAGGTGCTCACAGCAGAATTTTGCCTATAATTTTTATGTCGGATAGCATCCACACTCTGTAAATGGAACAATGTTTACAGATATTGCTGGCTATTGATTTGGCTTTGGATTGTAAAGATACACAAGAAGATCTGTGGACCAGAATTAGCAGGGATGAGTACATGGCCTATGCTGTCCAGGAGTGCTATTACAGTATCGAGAAGATCCTATACTCTCTGGTCGATGGAGAGGGAAGACTTTGGTGTGACTTTTACCCTGGCAAACAGGAGTTTACCTAACTTTTTTCTTTGTTTGATATGTTCTTGCTCTGAAGTGGTCAATATTCATGTTTTCCTTGATGGTAGGGTTGAAAGAACATATCGAGAGATCAACAACAGCATAATGGAGGGTTCACTTGTCATAACCTTATCACTGAAGAAACTGCCAGTTGTGTTATCAAGATTTACAGCATTGACTGGACTTTTGGTAACATTCTGCCTTGTTCTATTGTTCATGTTGAGATTGTTAAGTACTCAGGTGGTAACTAACCTCACTTGCCTGTGTATTATCACATCTGTCTACTTTTTTATTTGATCAAGTAAACATATTTTTCATTCATAAAACGTGGCCCAAAGTCTGGCCGTTTACAAGGGGTATACGAAAAAGGTAGAGAATCTACAAAAAAAAAAAAAGAAGATATGGTTCTCCACAAATACTACCCAATCTTCCATACAATTGGAACTCTAAGGGTTCAACAAAAGAAAATAAGGTGATCAGAGGCTACTCCTCAATTGAGAAAAACTCAACTGTACTCCCTCAAAAACTTTACTAGTTCTCTCTCCACATTGCCCACATTAATGCAAGTGGAACCACGTCCCATGCCCTGCATTTTTTCCTCCATCTTTCGTTCCTCCATTGGAGCATCAACTCTTTCACAGTTCTTGGCATCATTCATGAGGTACCCAACCACCTAAACATAACCAACTGTAATCTCATTGTAACACCACATTGAAGAAGAACATGATCTACGTCCTTGCCTGCCTCCTTGTACTTCTAACACCTGATGACGCTAGCAACCTCCTTCTTTTTAAGATTTTCTGCCATCAAGATCAACCTTCTATCAGCTAGCCAAGTAAAAAAACTCGCTATAATAATTATGATCTTGTCTTGTACTTTAGTACTTGGAACCAGTTTTTTGATACAAGCATACAATTCATCAACTCTTGTGTTTTTATGATATTATGTCACTCATGTCTGTTTTTTTCCAAAATACTTGTACCATTACAGATTCGCAATGAAACTCCTCAACTTTCAAAGGGTGCTGCCAAAGCTATGTATGATCTCTATGAGGTTGTTACCCATGATCTTCTGTCATCTGATTTAAGGTGAATCCTCTGCATGGTTATTTTACAAACTTCAACTGGTTCTGTGTTTCGGATGTATTGAGAGTTAAATATGTTCTTTATCTGGCAGGGAGCAGCTCGATACTTGGAATATATTAGCAAGGGCAAGGAATGAGGGACGACTCTTTTCTAGGGTGGAGTGGCCTAGAGATCCTGAAATTGTATGAGTCGTACTTCTTATTGAATTTTTCATTGACCTGTCATGCTATTTTACAGTATCTTTCTTGCCCCCCTTTCCCCCTTGTTGGTCTCCTTTGTGGTTATACTAAGCTGTTTAGTCTATTGTTCCATCTTACAGAAAGAACAGGTAAAAAGGCTGCATTTACTCCTTACTGTGAAAGATTCGGCTGCTAACATTCCTAAGAATCTCGAAGCAAGAAGAAGACTGGAGTTCTTTACAAACTCTTTGTTTATGGACATGCCACCAGCAAAGCCAGTTAGTGAGATGATGCCATTCTGGTATTTTGATGCTGTCACCTTTTTTTTTTTTTTTTAAAGTTAAATTTTTGACATAAGAACAAAATGAATGTTTCCTGATATGGTTATATTGGAAACAGTGTCTTCACCCCTTACTATAGTGAGACAGTGCTATATAGTTCCTCTGATCTGCGAGTAGAAAATGAAGATGGCATATCTACCATTTTCTATCTTCAAAAAATATTTCCAGGTATTTTTTTCATTTAGTTAGTTACTATGCTTATCTCTTGTACATAGCTGTTGAGACTTCCTTCTTGGTAGATCTGTTACATCTTGGAAAATGTCAATTACCTCCTCTTTGTATTCCTATTTTTATGTTAGAGAAGTTCAGAAAAGTGATTTTCCTACTTCTCCTCAATTTTGATTAATCTTTTAATTGACCGTGCATGTTCGAATCAACAATTTAGATTAATTATGTTGCTGCTTGATATGTCACATGGATCCTCATCTCGTTGATATACTTGTGTCAGAGGGGTGTGGCATGGGTGTGGTTACTTTGTGCATATTCATTAAATTACACTAAGAGATCACTAAAATCGTCACATATCTCGTCTGTGTACTTGTACATACCTGTGTCCAATGCATTGTGAGCCCATGAAATACCGGCTCCGTACAAGTGGCCAGGTTGATTATCATGTTTGATTACTTTTTCTGTATGACGGAAGAGAAGAATGTAAAATTGAACTAGTTGCCTAATGTATTGGTGACAAGAATATGGTTGGGGGAGATTTTGAGGAATTTTGTCCTAATTAACCAGAATTCAATTGAGGAAATGCAGAAAAGGGAAGTGATTTGTATATAACTTTGTATGATTTTTTTCTTCTTTTGTATTTCCGCTTTTTTCCTTTTCTATTTGTATTTATTTGTCAATGAACCGTCGAATTATGTGTTCTATAACTATTTTACTGCAAGAAATGAATTTAGGACGTTTCCTTCAATTAAGTGGCATTCACTCCGCCTTGAAATTAATTACTGACCATTTTTATGTAATCTTTTAAATTTTGGTTAGTAAGATGATATTGTCTTATTTGTAAAAAAAATATATTTTTGTTTAGATTCTAGTGCACTTCTAGAGTGGGCATGATCTATAAAGGGGTTTGGGGGGTTGTTTTTGTCATTTTAACTATTTTATCTTGGGATAAACTCCAATATTATTATTCCATTTACAAACAGGGATAACTTATCCCAGTACTAATTATTAATCCTGGAATAAGTTATCCCAAACTTTGTAACAAAACAAGGAATTAAGGGGGTATTAAAAGTTTATATTATGTCCCTTTATCAATCATACCAAACATGTCTTAAATCTTCATATCTGTTATACTTAATTATTTCAAATTGGGATCACTCTTGAAGTATTCTTCAGTATTTTTAAGCTAAGTTGCTCGGACTCTCCAAAAATGTTGCCACAGCATGTTGGATCCTTCAAGAATACACTATTTTGGAGGATCCGACACATACCCATTGACATTTTTGAAGAGTCCGAGCAACATAGTTTTTAAAAGCAGAAAAGGCTAAAAGGTCTATGGAGCTCAAGTAAAAAGTGACTAGTGAAGCGCAAACTTTTTGGAAGTGAAGCACATTATAGTTGACTTAGACAGTGCAAGGGATGAGTAAAGTGAACGAGAAGTACCAAATTAAAAGTAGTAAAAGAATAAGGTCTGGATACTAAAGGAAAAGGAAAGAGTCATATGTTTGAACTGAATAAAGGAAGAACAAGCGGAAGAAACTATTAGTAGAAGACACCGTCAGTCATGTGGTTTTTTCTTGGATAGTGTAATTGCAGAGCTTTTGGACAGAGGGATAACGACTTTGTATATTTCCTAATAGCATCCTGTTTTTATTAAATATTTGCTATAATGTTTGTTTACGGGAGTATTACATACTTTTTATCTTGTTGTTCACCTCATTGGATAAGATAATGCCCTCTTCGATCAATCACTCTGCCTTGTGTATTTGTCTTCCTTTACTGTTGGATGGTTTTAACTTTTGTCATGGTGTATGACCCATATTAGATGAGTGGGAGAACTTTTTGGAGCGTATTGGTCGAGGTGATAGCGGTGATACTGACATTCAGGAAGGCTCCAGTGACGCGTTGGAGCTTAGATTTTGGGCATCTTATCGGGGCCAAACTCTAGCTAGGACAGGTTTGATTTTTCCCATGGTAATTATGTTTCTATATTTGGCGGTCTAGTATCTTCTGCGTATTTAATAACACTTTTTAAATTTTAATGTGGTTTCAAATATAGTGCGTGGTATGATGTATTACAGAAGGGCATTAATGCTACAAAGTTACTTGGAAAGGAGATCTCTAGGAGGTTGGTCATATTTAGTATTAGTTGTTATGTCAAATGGAAAGCCTGAATTTACTGATGTAGTTTTTCCTTTTGTCTTTTGTGAAAAGTGAATTTCGGTCGCACAAACTCTCTCACGAGTCAAGGGTTTGAATTATCAAGAGAAGCACGGGCTCAAGCTGATCTGAAGTTTACTTATGTGATTTCATGCCAAATTTATGGGCAGCAAAAACAGCGAAAGGCTCCTGAGGCTACGGATATTGGTCTTTTATTGCGAAGGTCTGAATTATTATTTTATTTCTTTTGATGCACCATTACATTGATGACATTTTTATCAATCAGGGTGGTTGTTCTTATATAATGTTGCAAAGTATCCTCAACCAACTTGACTTTGTGGCGTAGTAATTGTTGTGGACTCTAGATTATTTTCTTTTGTCATAATGCAAGGGAGCACCTAATACCTTGCAATGATTTCAAGTTTGAGTCTTCTGGTATTTTCGCATGTTTCCTTGTTCTAAATACCAGAAGTCGTTCTTTCCTTGATTTTGCCAGTGAACGCCCTAAACTATTAATCATATGCATGATAGTTGAGCAAACCTTTTAAATGATTCTTTTCGCATGTCTCTTTGCTTCTTGTGTGCCTTGTTGCAAGGATGTTATAAACAGTTGTTCATTTAAAATGGTGCAAATCGTGCAAGTTTATGTCCACATTTATAATTTGAGGATGCCTTAATTTATGCATCTTATGTTGTATGCTAGAAATGAAGCACTTCGTGTTGCTTTCATACATGTTGAGGAGATTGCTGGGAATGATGGGAAAGTTTCAAAGGAATTTTATTCAAAGCTTGTTAAAGCTGATGCACATGGGAAAGATCAGGTATGGTCTATTGTTGAATAACTCTGTTGAAGCGTGTGACCATCTCATCTAAAAGCTTTAGCCGTTAGAGAGAGCACACTTTTATTACTGTATTGTATTCTCAACATGCCTCTTGTGTGGGCCTGATTCTTTTTCATGCCCTAGCATGTGGAAATTCTTCTGATAATGGGTGGCAGTGAGATTCAATCCTAGGACCTCTGTCTGCTCTAGTACTATGTTGAAGTGTGTAACTATCTCATCTGAAAGCTTAAGTGGTTGGAGAGAACACACTTTTATTTAATTTTATTCTCAACAAAGAATGGTAAGGTTTGGTTAATGAGTAATTGTATGTTCTGGTGTCTTTGGTAGACATCTGAACTTCAACTAAGTTCATTCTTGTTCTGTTATTTTTGTTCGGGTCTGATCTGTATAAGGGCTTCCACCGGTGTTTTAAATGTCTTGGGCTGCTCTGTTTTTCTTTTTTGGCTACTTCACTTATTATCTTAAGGTTTTGTTTGGTAATGCTTGATAACTTCTCTATGGTATTGGAGCCAACACTTTGGTGAGCACAATTCACGCTCTCCAAAATCAGGTTTGACATGTGGAAGATGCTGAGTGGGCTAACCACCACAGTGTTGCTAGGTTGGACAGGTTTCTCTACTCAATTGAGTGGGGGGAAACTGTTCAGGAACATTAGACAACAAATTTCGCATAGAGTTATATCCAATCACAAACCCGTTATTCTACAATGTGGCGATTGGGAACAAAGGAAGTCTTACTTCAAATTCGAAAACTGGTGGCTTAATGTTCAGAGTTTCAAAGATCTAATCCAGAATTGGTGAAATGGTTTTGTAGTGGAAGGATGTCCAGACTTCAAAGTAAGTCTGAAACTAAAGATGTTAAAAGCAGAAACTCGAAGAATGGAGCTATGTAACTGTTGGGGAACTCACCAACAAGAAAAACAGTTTACTGAATGAGCTAGCTAAGATGGATCTGATTCAGAATGATAGAGTGCTTACGGAGGAAGAGATGATGATTAGAGCGACAATTCTAGTCGAACTTGAAGAGTTAGCAAAGAATGAAGTGTCCAGGTGGAGACAGAAGTCCAGAGTATTGTGGCTAAAGCAAGGAGATAATAATACCAAGTTATTTCAAAGAGTGAAAATAGCACATAGGAGGTACAACACCCTTGACAGACTGATTATTCATGGGCAGGAGACTAAAATCCGATAGAAATCAAAGAGCATATAATAGATGTCTACAAGAAGCTATACACTGAATCAGAAAGTTGGAGGCCACCATTTGTGATGATGAATTGCCGAAGTATAAGCTAAGAGGAGCAGAAATGGATGTAGAGACTATTCTCAGAAGAGTAAGTGGTACACATTCTCAAATTGTGTGATAAGGATAGAGCCCCTGGTCCAAATGGTTTTACTATGTGTTTTTCACGGAGTGTTGGGAGATCATAATGGGTGATGTGATGCAAACTATCCATATCAGTGGCCACTGTACAATACAAAAGGAGGTGGTGGTTACTTTCTGAGTTTTTGAGGCATATGTAGCATCTATTGACAAATTGAATGCTTTTCCTGTTTGTGGGATTTCACTGGGTATGTTGTCGTTGTTGTTGTAATGCTTTTCCTGTTTAGGTTTTCTTGAGTCGAGCATGCTGCTTTAAGAGCTTTCCAGCTGAAGCTTATTACTTCTGTAGGAAATTGTTTTTCCAAATAAGATTCCAGTAGCCATAGACACTTCATTTGGAGCACATAGATATTTGTAGCATTGACAAGAGGGGGTTGCTCAAGTGGTAAGCACCCTCCACCTCCAACCTCAAGGAGGCAGGCTTGAGTTACCAATGAAAACAACAACAAACCCAGTGTAATACCTACCTTAGATTGGCGTATAATCTTTTAACTCTGAAGCTCCAACCTTTTTAGGAGTTGAGTTATGAATGTTGTATTGGAAGCTCTTCTCGAAATGCTGATTGGAGTGGAAATGCGAGTGTGTCTATTATGTCTTCAAAACCTACCAAAAAGTTGGGAAGAAAATCATTAGTAAGCCATCCGGTCCAGGTGCCTTCTCTTTAGTGGACATCCTAATACTTTCCAGCATTTTTTTCCTCCTCAAAAGGTCTTTTCCACCATAAATTGTTATTCTCTAGTTATCATATAACATCCTGAATGGTCAAATCAGGTCTCCTGTGTTCAAATTCCTTGTATAAGTTCATGTAGAATTTCTGGACTGCCTCCTTGATCATTGCTGGATCTCTCACAATGTTACGTTCTATCTCAAGTTGCTTCATAGTATTGAACAACCTCTTATGAGAGGTGGTAATTCTGTGCAAGAACTTTGTAATCTCGTTTCATGTTTCAACCATTGTTCCCTGGACCTTTGTTTCCATGCTATCTTCTCAGCAAATGCAAGTTCAGTAGTAATTTATTTGGACTTGAGAGAGAGAAAGAAAGCATGAAGAAGGAGAAAATAATAACTCATATAACGGTTCCCAAAAAGTCAACGCGAAGTATCATGCAGTCATAAAAGTTTCTTGGACTTTAAGCTATAAAAGCAGCACATCTCTATTCCTAAAACTACACATTTTATCAGTTGCTTGAATGGAGGCTTGCAAAGACTCATCTGTTTACAGATTTCATATTCTGCTGGAACACTTGAGACACATCCAGAAAGTAGACTCTTCTTTTTATAAGGAAAGAGTTCTATTTATAGAAGCTAAATTACTCAGATTCTTCACATTTAGTGTTGCATCGGTGTCGACACTACCCGGGTGTGGATGTGGGTGCGGGTGTGGGATCCGTACCCAATCTGGTCAATCAGTTTTGGATACTTTGACCAAATTCGAGAGGGAAATTCTGGGCTGATTCAATGATTTTTCTAATCAAAACAAAAACCAAGGAGAAAATGAAATACCTTGTATATATAAATTTCTATTGCCACTCCCTTTCCTGTTATCTCCTTTTAGGATTCTCCTCTTGATCAATATTTTCTCCTCAAGTTTTTCACGTAAACTCATAGTTTAAGTTTTATAACTCTATTTTTAGATATTTGCATTATTTTTAGTTGAATTACCGCACCCGTATCTATTTATGGGTCGGTATCCCGGAATCTTAAAATTTAGATCATAGAGGATTCGACCTCTAGACGGACATTGAAGTGAAACTTGCCACTCAACCTATTCCTAAGAGAGAAAGCTTTAAATATTTTGAGTCCATCATCCAGGGTAGTGGTGATATCGATGATGATGTCACACATCAAGCAACTTAGAGCAGAAGTACCGAGAAGGTACATATAAGTACTGAAACAAGCACCCGTACAACAAGTCCATGTTTCATAATTACCAAGTGAATCTGAGAAATCCATATACTGATCCATATTGTCCAGCAGATTCCTCTCACAAAGACGCACCAAAAAAGGAACAGATTTTGAAAACACAACTTCTTGATTCTAGAAACATGGTTGCTTGCTTCTTGTTCACAAAGCAAGCACTATTTCTCTCCTTCCTAAATGGTCCGGAAAATACGGAGAGAGATTGTCCCCTTTAAAACTGGCAAATACTTTGATGCTACAGACCAGGTTTTTAATTTTAGGTCTATCCTTCCAAGAAGTCTTGACTGGTTGTTAGGATGAGCAAAAGTGGGAAGGCTTCTATGGAGGGGTAAAATAAAGAAAGTTTGTAGCAATCTTTGGCAATGAATATTTTGGAGGTGCCCCAGCTTAATCTGTCAGCTGCCTGCACATCTATTCTGCTTCTTTCCAGTTTTGCAAGCAAGTCCAATAGATCATCAAATTCCCAGTCTTATACCTTCTGGAATGGAAATCACATGAACCATCTATGTGATGAGCAATTGCTGATTCTGAGTCATTAGCTATCTGAAACTAGTTCTAGTGTTCTACCATCAATGAGGAGTTACCAGGATATTTATTATTTGACTTTTTGATGTGTTTGCTAATGCCTACCTGGAAATTTTACATTTTGGGAGAACTTATTCCACACTGCGAATAGGCTAACACCATGAGGGGCTCTAGAGGTAATGGTGAGCCGTTGACTTTATGTGTTGTATTGATTCCTTCTTTCAAAGTCCAAAATCTTCTCATTCATATAGCTCCAACTGTTTAATCTACTTGCTCTTGCTGTGTGATGCTAGATCTTTATTTCCCGTGCTTCGTGTGTTTGCCCACTTCACCAGGTGAATTTGTAACTGTTTTATTGCCGCCTTGTAGGATTTTATAATCTTGTCAAGTTGTTTTTGGACTTTGTTTGGGGTGGGGGTCAGGATTTTTCAGTTTGTTTTTTAGTGACAAAAAGGAAAAATTGAAGAAAAGATTAGTGTAAAGATACACAAGAACCAAAATCCAGGCTATAATACTAGGCTATTCTGAAAACTGCTAAGATGCCTGATCAATGGAGTACAATGGTTCCACTGTACAAGAACAACGGTCATATTCAAAGTTGTAACAATTACAGATTCATTAAGTTGCTAAGCCACACTATGAAGGTTTGGGAGAGAGTGGTGGAGGTGAGGGTGAGAAGAAGAGTGTCTTTTAGAGAGTCAGTTCGGATTTATGCCGAGGCGATCGACTACTGAAGCAATTCATCTTTTTCGGAGACTAGTGTAGAAATATAGGGTAGAAAGAGGGACCTCGTATGGTGTTTATTGATCTTGAGAAGGCCTACGAGGGATGTCCTTTGGAGGTGTTTAGAGGCGAAAAGTATCCTAATGGTGTATATTAGGGTGATAAAGAACATTTATGACAGAGCCATAACTCGAGTAATGATAGTGGGAGGAAACTTGGAGTATTTTTCTGATGAGATGAGACTTCATCAAGGATCTGTGCTAAAGCCCTTTTCTTTTTTCCTTAGTGATGGATAAGTTGACACGACCTATTTAGGAGGTTGTTCCATGGTATATGGTATTTGCGAATGACATAGTATTGATTGATGCTCAAAATAGAGTTAATGATAGGTTAGAGGTTTGGAGAGATACTTTGGAATCCAAAGGGTTCAAATTGAGCAGGACCAAAATAGAATACTTGAAGTGCAATTCAATGTTGCGAGGGATGCAGCGGACATTGAAGTGAAACTTGCCACTCAACCTATTCCTAAGAGAGAAAGCTTTAAATATTTTGAGTCCATCATCCAGGGTAGTGGTGATATCGATGATGATGTCACACATCATATTAGGTCCGCATGGATGAAGTGGAGGATTGCCTCTAGAGTACTGTGTGATAAGAAGATACCACCTAAACTTAAAGGTAAGTTTTATAGAATAGTGGTTAAACCATCGTTGCTATATGGGTTGGAGTGTTGGCAAGTCAGAAACTCATGTATCCAGAAGATGCAGGTTGCGGAGATGAGAATGTTGAGATGGGTGTGTGGACACACCAGAGGTGATAAGATTGGGAATGGAACTATTCTGAAGAAGTTAGGGGTGGCCCCTATGGCTGATAAGATCAGAGAAGCAAGACTACGATAGTTTGGGTATGTGTAGAGAAGAAGTACCAACACTCCTGTTAGGAGGTGCGAGAGGTTGGATTTAGAGGTTACATGAAGGAGTAGAGGTAGATCGAAAAAGAATCGGGGGAGGTGATTAGACAGGATATGACACAACTTCATCTAAATGACCTTAGATAGAAAGAAGTGGAGGTCGCGTATTAGGGTAGAAGGTTAATAGGCTAGTAGGGGTAGAATGATGTCTGATCTTGTGATATAGTAGATTAGTAGGAGTAGTCGTGTCTTTATATCTTGTATTGTTATTGTATGTCTTATATTTATTACTTCTAGTATATTATATATATTATCATATGCTTTTATATTTAGTATCTTCTGCTTTTGAGGCTTGATATTTTTGAGACCAGGGTCTTTCGAAAATAGCCTCTCTATCTCTATGAGGTAGTGGTAAGGTCTGCGTATATTTTACCTTCCCCAGACACCACTTGTGGGATTCCACTGGGTATGTTGTTCTTTGTTGTTGGTACTAAAATAGCACTTACAAGTAATCCAAGAATGGAGAAGAAAGAAATTTTTACTCCTAATTAGGCAGTTATAAGGACTCTAGACCTTTTCGATGTTTTCAAGGAATGCATCATTCCATATTTACAATTTCCTAGCATTAACATTTGTTTTAAACTAAGAAGACTACCGTTCATTAACTGGGTCTACAGCCACTGAAGCAGCTCAATGGGTTGGTCCTTAACTTGGTCCTCAAATGCTTCAAGTACTACTCGTCTTTCACTGCTGGCATATCTGTGTTGGTTGGGTCTTGGTGCTATATTCGCCCCTATATTGGCTGTGTTTATAAACCAAGTTGATTTTTTTTCCCCTTTGTGGTTTCTGAGGAAGCTTATGATTTGCATCGACAGTTGAGTGATCCTATTCAGACGGAATAACAAGGAAATTCGGTTCTAGATTTGATTTGACTGAAGAGATGTAGAGGCTACAAATGTGCGAATTGATGCTGTCAGGAAAATGAATTTTTGATCTACCTCAACCCCGAAAAAACTTAAACTCATAAGGTGAGCATTTTCCAAGACCATATTAGGACTTAACCCATACCCTCAACTGATATGAGAAACCCCGACACCCTCCCATGCGCTCAAGAGTAGCGACAACATTCTATGGGGGCATTATGTAAACCATGAGTTGAGAAGAATATGGCTCTAATATGTTTATACAGTAACATAGCCAGTGTAGTCCCACAAAGTAGTGTTAGGGGAGGGTAAAGTGTACGCAAGACCTTCCCTCTACCTTGTGAGGTAGAGAGGTTGTTTCTGAAGACCCTCGGCCCAAGAAAACTACAATATCTTTATATGTTAAGAAGATGGATACATGATCTAGCTCATCCTAAAGCTAACTCATGATGTGAGAGGATGCCCAAGACCATATAAGGACACAACAAGTCATTCCCGCAACTAATACTGTAAGCATATTGCAGAATGCGCTAAAACATGCAAAGTGATGTGGAGAGTAATTTGAAACAGAAGAGTTAATTAGTGAAGAGCTTCAATAGTTGGGGCATCTTGTATGTGACAATACAAGTACTTCAAGTAGAGCACAGATGACTAACCAGTTGGAAAGGATTTTATGCTGAAAATTTACAAATTGTTAGGATTCGAATGGAATGACATGTATGTTGTGCTGAGAGTTTGAAATGATTACTTGTTGGGTATTCCACAATGAGGGTTAATTATTCATACATCCTGCTAATGCTTTAAGTGATTTTGACAAGTCTTGAATAGGTTAGAGGAGAAGTAGAACATGGATGTATCAGTTTTTTTTTTTTTGGAGTGCATATCTCGATAAAAACTCTCCTATTTGGTGATCAATTCTTTGTAATCTTACCGATGAATTTCTTTTTAATACATATGACCTGTGTGAACTAAATCCATGGAATTTTGGGACTGGGAAAATGCTCATTCTGGATTTAAGATGTATTTTGGCAATAATTGTATTTGATGAACCACTCTGATGGAATTTGCTTTCTGTCGCTCTTTTTCTAAAGATTGATTACTTGCAGGAAATATATTCAGTTAAGCTTCCTGGAGATCCAAAACTTGGAGAAGGCAAACCAGAAAATCAGAACCATGCTATAATATTTACCCGTGGGGAAGCAGTTCAAACCATTGATATGAATCAGGTTAGTAGTTTTCCCTCTTAATGCTTGTTTAATTAGGTAAATGGTTTTTTTTTTGGGGGGTGGGGTGGGGGTAGGGGGAGGGTGGTCCAGAATGTATATGATTAGCTTGCACATCCTGAGCGTGCAATCAGCAATTTTTCTTTTTTTTTTTTTCAATAAAAAGTGCATTTCTTTTAAATTATTGCTTTCACACATCCTTGTCCCCAAAGATTTGCATGTCTTTGTATCCATGTGAATCGTGATTAATATAATATGGGTTACAGTGTTCTTTGTTTGGGGGTAAATTTGTATATTTTTTTTAGTTCTAGTCTTCTCTTGCTAGCGGGAGATTCATTTTGGATGATCTCTCTCATGTGTCATTCAGTGTATACTTATTCTGTAAATTATTTGTTTGCCTTTCTCCTGGGCTGCACTGTAGTGACATTTGATTGTGAAGTGTAAATATAAATAATTAAAGATTCAAAAAAAAAAAATAGAGGTTCTTCTTCATTTCCTTTTCTCCTCGGCATATATTTATTTGTCTCTCATACAGGATAACTACCTTGAGGAAGCAATGAAAGTCAGAAATCTTCTAGAGGAATTCCATGGTAATCATGGGCTCCGACCACCCACTATTCTTGGTGTTAGGGAGCATGTTTTTACTGGAAGGTGAGTTCTCCTGAATATGGGAGGAACTATCTATCCTCCTATACTATTTTTAATCTCTATCAAAAATAGAAATATTATTGTTAATCTTCTTTGTACTCACTTCAACTTTGCAGTGTCTCTTCACTTGCTTGGTTTATGTCCAACCAGGAAACAAGTTTTGTCACCTTGGGCCAACGCGTATTAGCAAAGCCTCTCAAGTTAGTATTGTTTGACCTGGGTTTATCTTGTTGTCTAAAAATGGGATTATTTTAAAAGAAGTTCTCAGTAGCATCAATCGTGTTTATTGCTGATTGATTCTGAAATGGTTTTTGTCATTTCTAGTTGTCTTTTCCTCACATTTCATTATCTTATATCAATTCAGATTACCTTGTGGTGTTCATACACAGCAAGATGGTACTTGTTCACAAACTTTTGGGAACAGTGTCACCCATTGCTGCTCTACTTTGTATTTTTTCTTTCAGATGTTATTTGTATATGTCTTATTAAGAGCAATCTCACATTTCTCAGCCTTTGGGCTATGATCAAATATGGTATTTGTCTTATCATGTTAGTCTCTACCAAGACTAACAGATTCCTTCAAACTGTTTTGTGTATACCAGTTACCGATGTAGTAAGTTGACGTGGCTAGTTTAAGGATCATAAACTTCCGTTTTTTGTAGAAGTAGTTTTGCATCATGGCTGCCTCCCCTGCCCCAATTTGATTTCTTTTTTCCCCATGAAAACTAAGTATGTCTTGTCTGTTGGATTTTGTGACACACTGACACTAGAAATTCTATTGTCTTTCAAAAAGAACTTATTTTTATTTTTAAAAGGAAATCTGGGCATTCCCTTCAGGGTACCTGACATGTAGGGTTTTTGAGTTTTTTAAATCCTTGTTTCAATGTTGGCATCACGAAACCAGTCTTTTTCATGGTCTTTTCCGTCTCTTTGATTTCTACTCTTTCTTTATCAAAATCTGCAATGAAATAGTGGCAGTTCATTGACTACCTGTTACAGTCACATATGTGTGGATGGGGTTGGCACGTGGGAATTCAGGGGCTATACCTTGTTTCTGTGAAGTTATTCTTTTTATCTTCTTGTATACACATTTTCTTGATAAACAAACAGAGACACACACACATATAATGTGTATATATCAGTGTGTCCCGTGCGAATTTTATTTTTCGGGAGTTTGGTGGCTGTAGGAATGGCACTGTTTACTCTTTGTTATGCTTTCTCATCAAGTACGAAGAAGTGTTTGGTCATCTTTTCTTTTTCTCTTGCTGCTTCGTGTTTTCTTAAAAACTATTGTAATGTGAAATAAAATTGGAAAAAGACCGCAACTCTTGCACTAGTTGTGCAGCTGTTGCAAGGTGAAACTCATGCACTTGTTTTACATTAATTGAACTCCGTAAATACAGTAAGAATCATGTGGCAAGAATCTCTGGTCTGTTCACATTTCCTGTGCACACCATTATCTTACTGTTAATAAACTGTTTGAGTATCAAAATATTAATTTATTATCTGTAGGAAACAACCTCTCTACCTCAAAAAGGTAGGGGTAAGGTTTGCATACATCCTATGCCCTCATCCTGAAGAGCCCACTTGTGGGACTACACTGGGTATCTTGTTGTATAAATTTATTGTTAAAAGTCAATCACTCTGCTGTCCACGAGTGGGCCTCCTCTTGAACAGAGTTGCTTATGTGAAAAATCCATCAGAGAAGTTTTTCATTTTGATAAATGGCTTGCAGAGTTCGCATGCACTATGGACATCCTGATATCTTTGATCGAATCTTTCATATCACACGGGGTGGCATTAGTAAAGCGTCACGTGTTATCAACATAAGTGAAGACATTTATGCTGGTAAGTTTGAGACTTGGTGTACTTTAAGTAGCTCCTATTTTCCACCTTTCTCCTAATTGCTTCATGACTAGTTCCCATTATTTGGTATATCTATAATCTGGAACATACAGTGATCCGTTAATGTCTTTCAGATCATGCGATTATTAGAAATATAAACATAGGAGCAGAAGAAGAGCAAAGCATAAGGCAACAATACCAATGTGATCCGTTAATGTCTTTCGGATCATGAAAATAAATAGAGCTACTTCACATGATAGTTCCTATTGTTATTTGGGCAGAGGATGACTTTCCGTGATGTTCAGCCAATAGTCTCTTTGAATGGCAGTTTTTTCTTCTATAAGCTGATAATTCTAACTTTTGTGGTGTTTTGTCTTTTTTCTAAAGTATATGATTTTCTAGCTTTGTATCAGTGGTTTCCACCGTTCTTTGCAGGT
The DNA here is from genome assembly GCA_000787875.1 of Solanum virginianum. Lineage (NCBI taxonomy): Eukaryota > Viridiplantae > Streptophyta > Magnoliopsida > Solanales > Solanaceae > Solanum > Solanum virginianum. The sequence goes on along the minus strand of DF357695.1, from coordinate 24,056 downwards.
TTTAATTCCACTTTAAGGCAGGGAAATATTACCCACCATGAGTATATTCAGGTTGGTTTAGTTTCACTTGCTTGCATTTGATTAGATTTCTTTTTTGACTATCCTGAAGGCTGTGTTGATAATGCAGGTTGGAAAGGGAAGAGATGTTGGTTTAAATCAAATAGCTTTATTTGAAGGCAAGGTAGCTGGTGGAAACGGAGAGCAGGTTCTGAGCAGGGATGTGTACAGAATTGGCCAACTTTTTGATTTTATTAGGATGCTCTCGTTCTTCTTCACCACAGTTGGCTATTATGTTTGTACAATGGTATAGATTCTCTTGTTCCTTCTTATTTTATTCCCTGTTTCCCTAATTACTTTATCTAGTAATATAATACCCCCGCCCCACTTTTCCGTTGCACAACTAACATATAATTGCATGAAAAGAAACTAATTTTGTTGTTTTTCTATCAGCATACTCAGACTAAGTCTAATCCCACAACGGGGTCTGAGGAGGGTAGTGTGTATATAGATCTTGAACTCTTCATTAATGTCGACGGGTGCATGTGGAATCTTCCAAAATAGTGTATTTTTGAAGGATGCATCACTGGTATGGCAACATTTTTGGAGAGTCCGAGCAACTTAAGCTATAAAAGTTATATAGTTAACTACAAGAAGGAACTTTCAAGCTATGGCTGCCCTATGGGATGCTCATTTGAAATTGTTTTCGATAAACTCAAGGAAAAATTGTCATGGACCAAACTCTAATTATTGGACGGCTAAAGACGACAGGTTCTGCGAGGCACTCGTCTTTTTGAAGTGCGATGCCAAGTAATGCTAAAAAGTTAAAATATTTAATTGCATGTATAAATAATCAAAATCTCAACAATATTAACATATTAGCAAATATTTCAATTCAAAAACTGAAAGTAGATAGTTGATATTAAAAGTCTAGAACTTGAATGAGAAAAAAACAGAATAAAGTCAAGAATGAGGGAAAAACCAAGGTAGAAGTAACTTTGAAGTTTTAATAAAAAAAAGGAAGAAGAAAATTTAAAGAAAAACGTATTGGTTGGACTTTGTAGTCGCCAAAAAAGTCTGACCGATTGTCGGATAAATCTGATCGTGAGAGAAGTCTAGTTAAGTCGATTGGTGGGAGTTGTAGTCACAGTCTAAAAAGACTGACAGATTGTCGGATAAATCTGATCGTGAGAGAAGTCTAGTTAAGTCGATTGGTGGGAGTTGTAGTCACAGTCTAAGAGTGCAATTGTGCAAGTTTGGAAATAAAACCCTAAAATACTCAATGGTCTCCTTTTTTTAAGATATACAAAAGGCGACACCTTTGTCACCTCTCGCCTTAGTCGCCATGGCATCGCCTTTTGAAGATCACAGTGCAACAAAGCTAATAGGCTTGCTCTCACCTCTCGCCATTGGCGACGAGGCTATTGCCTTTCACAACATTGCATTTGGCGACGAGGCTATTGCCTTTCACAACATTGCATTTAACTGTGAGGGTATCTACCATCTCCGTAGGCATACCTTTTTCCTTTGTTAACCATTTAAGAAAACATTCATAAGTAATATAAAAGAAGCAATTAACTTTTATAAGTGCAAAATAAAAGAGTCAAAATCTAAATCAACCCCCAAGACCTATTGGCACCACTATAAGAGTCTAAAACAAATGTCAAAAAAGCAATAAGATTTGAAAATGTATAGAGTTTCTAGAATCTAGTGCTGCTAAAGAGAAAGCATCTCGCCCTGAATTCTGACAACAATGTCACGCCCAAACTCAAGTTGCGCAATTGGCACCTAATGCCAAAACTCAGGCCTAAGCTGATCCGACTAAACCATTTGTTATTACATGCATAGCGGCCACACAATAAAAAAAGAAGGAAGTACATCTCGGCTTAAAAGTAAACTCTTGGCCGGCAAGGCCCCTGTTAACAATTTTACAAAGAACAATTTTTCCCATTAGTTTATCTGAAGCAATAACCAACTAGCACATAAACCTGTTTGGGCTGTAGAGGCCACCATGGTGTCTAGGAAAAGAATAAAATACTATGTAGGCCATCAAAGCCACCATAATCTCATACAGAAGCTGAAAATTGATACATAGCAGTATATCAAAAGCTATCGTGGGATGAAGAACAGGTTGATTTATGTATCCTTTTAGTTGTACATATAATTTTAGACAGAACATCATGTATCTTTTTCCTGTTTGTTGATACCTCCACAAACCAACAAACTAGGACAAATGGCCATTAACATAGCTATATAGTCCACACACTAGTCTGCAAGCCTCGATAGTAGTAAAATTTGATTGGGACAAGGCCCTGACCTACCTTAAACTGTTTACTACAAAAGCTAACAAACCTCATAAATCTAGTAGCTCTGAAAGAAAGGGGCTAGCCAACCTGCTGGAACTCAATCGTGATGCTGCGGAGGTCTGTCGGGTTGTCTGTTGGAAACTGCAGGTATGAATGAAGTGCCCCCGGGCAATGGGGAAACAGTGCAAAATAATGATCCAAGTATAAAAGGCAATAGTCTAAATGAACAAGAAGTCAAGAATAAGATTAGCAAATCAACATACTTTTGAATCTAAGCGTACCTAAATAATCAAACAACAACCTAACCAAGCCCCCTTAAGCTCGGTAGGTACAAACAGCAGACAAGACCACCTACCTAGGCTCCCATAAGCCTAGAAGGTGCCAATTCAATCTGAATACCCCTATCGACAGTCCTCCTAGTCCTGTAGGCAGTCACAAAATCCTCTTTAGGCAATAATATAGCCCAATAGGCAACAAATAGCCTTCTTAGGCATCAATAGTCTCATAGGCAACTCACATGCCTCTTAAGAAACAATATAGCCTTCTTAGGGTAAAATATAACCTCATAGGCAATTCATAGCTCTATTAGGCAACAATATCGTCCCTTAGACAACACAGACTCCTTAGACATCAATATAGCCTCGTAGACAGCACATTAACTCCTTAGGCATCAACATAGGTCCGTGGGAAGCTCATAGCCCTTTTAGGCAACGAAACATTCCTGCAGATAACCACAACAGCCCCAAGAGCAACAATAGCAATTCTATAGGCTAAAAGCAAGCAATTTAGCTATAAGCAACCTATACAAATAGTTTCTAAGCCATACCTAACATAGTGCCGCTACCAATAGAGTAAGAATACCAACCTAGGGAGGAATATAACCGCTTGGGCAGCCAACCACCAACAGTTATGTCTATGAGTACATCAATGATAACCCACTTATGTTGCTCCTAAGCTTTAAGGAAACATGCTGAAAGGAAGGAATAGTCTTAACGTACTCTTTTGATGTATTTAAGTGGCCTATCGACACCCCACGATACTACAAGGCAGAATTACAATCAACATGCAAGACTATAAGATACCTCAATAATCCCGAGAAAAGATATGGATTTTCATCGTAAATTACTATTTCTGGCTTGTCAAAGCTAGAATCGATGAAAGGATGGTCTTACCTTGATTTAAACTCGTAATAAAGCTTGAAGCCTTAAATTATAGCTAAACCCTTGTTGCCCCGACACCGAAGTATGATACACTATGAAATTGATAAAACAAATTATACCACGATGACAAACTCAATCCGTAAAACAATTTTTGTCAAGGACTTAAGAAAACAAAATGGTATTAGTGATCTTGGATGAACTTTTCTGAGTTTCTCTAGTTTTTCACGGAAAAAAATGGATGAGAAGGCAAAGAAGATGACATATATAAAGTCCCACCGACATAGGGGCCCACTTAACTTAAAAACTTAAAATGCGAACCTAAAAAACTTAAAATGTGACATTTCACATAATTCTTAATTTATTAATAACTCTTAACACGGGTTAATTTAGACATTTTGAAAATTCGGTGTGTTACATTCTCCCCCACTTAAAATAACGTTCTTCTGGAACGTGGCCAAAACTTTTTGAATTGTCAAGGTATAAAAAACTCATTATACACATTAAAGCTACAAAGAGGGTTAACTTGTAGAAAAAGTAAAATTCATTAACCCACTAGGAGGATCATCGTAAAAACATTGCAGCTTTTCTTCCCAGTCAGTAAATTTTATGTATTTGCGAGTCAGTTTTTTCTATAAAAGATGGTGCAACTTCAGGTCATAATATGATATTTGAAACAAATGTAAGGCTATTTTTGTGCTCTGTTTCATTCTAAAATCTTCACACATTCCATCATTTGCTTGAGTGAAGATGTTAGAATGAAACAGAGCACTTTAAAGTTTTTGAATGCTGAAGCCACTAGAAAGTTGGTTGCACCATCAAAAAGATTTGGAAGATTATACCAACTGCCATCTTTTGGACTCTCTGGAATGAATGAAATAGATGTTTTGATGGCCTCTCAACTAGCCAATCTAAGCTGAAAACTAAATGTGTTTTGTATTTATATAGTTGGGCTTGTTTGTCCCCGATGGATTCCACTGATAGCTTTTTAGATTTTGTTTGCTCTATGATAGTGTACTAGAGATGACATACTAGTGCACTCTTTTTTGTAACTACTTTGCATCTTCTTGATGCCATGAATGGAATCAATTTCTTCATCAAAAAACATTTGCTTTACACACATTTCTCTTCTGAATTCCCATAAATGGTCAGTCTAAACTATATGATCCTACATTCTAGGCTAGTTACATATAATTTTAGACAGAACATCATGTATCTTTTTCCTGTTTGTTGACTGGCTTTTTCTCATAATATTTTTTCTCTGTGCAGATGACAGTCCTTACTGTGTATATTTTCTTATATGGAAGAGCATATCTGGTAAAATGTTTCCAACAGACTCTTTTTCTATTATTCTTGAAGTCTTTGTTGTTTGTCACTGTTATATCTTGCGTGGAGTGATGTATATGCACATTCTTGAGATGTTAAACTAGATTAATCATGATGTATATGCACATTCTTGAGATGTTAAACTAGATTAATCATGCCTCTTGTTGCATTATCCTCCGATGCTTCTAACTTGATCTGTTGGGTTTATTAACATAAATCATGGTAAGGTATTTAGAGAAAATGGATGAACTTACCAACTACATATCACAAAAAAAGTGAAGTGCAACGTCAGTGAGATCTTCAGCTTTTCTTCTTTATATTTTGAAGGATAATCTTCTCAAACATTGTTTCGTTTGGGATGTTTGAGAATGTTTATCTTTTTCTAGCGTCACTGCCTGACACAGTTAAAATTATTTCTAGGAAAACATAAACCTTTCAAAGATAGCATTGAGAAAAAAGGATGAATAAAACTGCAGTATCCATTGTAGTTTCTATGGAAGGGTGAGTAACTTTATAGATATGTTTGGTTTTTGAACCATAACTGCAGTATCCTTAAGTTTAACTGCTCATCCGATTCTACCACATGTTTTTATCCTTCAAAATGAGATGGTATTTGTCTACAGTTATTAGACAGTAGCTGACACTTCTCGATTGGTCCTACCTACCATTATCTATGTAAGTCTCAGCAGTTCTCTTATTTCAAGCAGGCTTTCTCTGGACTTGATGAGGAAATATCAAAGAGAGCTAAATTTTTGGGTAACACTGCACTAGATGCCGCTTTGAATGCTCAATTTTTTGTTCAGATAGGAATTTTCACTGCAGTTCCCATGATAATGGGTTTCATTCTTGAACTTGGTTTACTAAAGGTATGCACTCGTGTTATCATATTGATAATATTGGATTTTGTCATTTTGTGTTTCCCTAAATTGGTATCTCTCGTTCTTTTGCTTTGCATTCACATGTATTAATTTTGCAGGCTGTCTTCAGCTTTATTACGATGCAGCTTCAATTTTGTTCTGTCTTCTTTACTTTTTCACTTGGGACCAGGACTCACTATTTTGGGCGCACTATCCTCCACGGTGGTGCTAAGGTATGTAGATCATCTCAATCTCACTCTGAAGTAACTTATAATAGGCACCAGAAGTAATCCGTCATGTTACTTATAAAACAGTACCGGGCGACTGGACGAGGTTTTGTTGTTCGTCACATCAAGTTTGCAGAGAACTACAGGCTTTACTCCAGAAGTCATTTTGTTAAAGCGTGAGTCCTCCATCCTATTAATTTGATTTGTGAATTTTCTCCTGTTCCTAGAACTGTCATTTGATACTCTTTCATCCACAGGTTGGAAGTGGCTTTGCTTCTTATAGTATACTTGGCATATGGTTACACTAGTGGAAGCACCACTTCATTTATCTTACTAACTCTCAGCAGTTGGTTCCTTGTTATTTCATGGCTATTTGCTCCTTACATCTTCAATCCTTCTGGATTTGAATGGCAAAAGTATGTTATTTCTCGTATTTACTGTTCTTTATGGAAACTTCTTCTGTACGATCCACTGCATGCATTTTACACAAGCTCCAGTTTTACTATACCATGTAATTTTCAAAACAGCTTTCTTCCAAAAGAGCAGACTTGAGAACCTTGATGAGAGTTGGTATCATTATAGTTATACTCCCTTCCTACCATTTTGGTTGATCCATTTAACTCTTTTCATAATTTTGATGAAGAAATTCGGAAATGAGTTATTAAACTTTAGTGTGGTAAAGAGATGGTAAATTAAAATAAGATTAGTCACATCATATTCAAAATAAGATATTGTAGTTATATTATCCAGGATATTAATTTGTTTTTTAGAAATGTTGTTTCACTTAAGGAAATAGTTCATTTTTAGGATGGACTATAATAGCAGATAATCAAAGAAAGTGGGATGAGGCAGTAGTGACCAATATATGTGATTGCACTAAATACTAAACATCATTATTGTCATCATTGTTATCCTTATTGTTTTTTCACATGTCATCCCCCATATTTGATTTGTGATGCTGTTAGAGCTGCTGATAATTTCGTTTTTCTTTCAATGATTTTACAGGACTGTTGAGGACTTTGATGATTGGACCAACTGGCTTATGTACAAGGGTGGAGTAGGTGTCAAGGGAGACGACAGCTGGGAATCCTGGTGGGATGAAGAACAGGTTGATTTATGTATCCTTTTAGTTGTAAATTTTGGATTATAACTTCATGAGCTCTCTTTTCCTGGCCAGTACTGTATCACCCACTTTCCTCCTCTTTTTGCTGCAAACATTTGAGACATTTTTTAATTGAGATATTACTTTCTGTCTCCTTTCTGTGTACTCCCTCCCCTAAAAATAAAATATGAGGAAGTTTTAGGTTACCAGATCATTAGTAGGAAGTTGAATCATTCAATTGGAAGATGCAACTGCTTATGAGGAATAAAAGATCTTCCCTAAAAGGATCGCCATCTCTCCTCCAAAAGAAACTGGAAATGAGAAGATAAGGAAAAAAAGGAAGTTCTGGAAATTATTCTATAACACTGAGTTTTTATATTGCAGATTCATATCCAGACTTTGAGAGGACGGATACTAGAGACAATACTGAGTCTCAGATTTTTTCTCTTCCAGTATGGCATTGTCTATAAACTTCAGTTGACGGGAAATGATACTTCCCTTGCGGTATGTTACTGCATTAATTGCAATGTCTTCGTAGCACTATAGTCGGTATTCCTTAGTGTGAACTTTATAAAGTTGCTTATAATGGCGTACATGGTTGTTTTCTATGTGAATAAATTGAGTGGATAGCCTTGGGAAAAGAACACATACATATATAATTTTTATTATGCAAAACTTATGCTACTACAATTTTCTCAGTGTGAAAGATCTAAAACTTCCTGGATTACTTATGCTGAATGTCTCTTGTTGTTTTTTCATCTTTGGGGCAAAGGAAAAAACTTTTATTGGGTTAATGTCTATTGGATTTTAGATAACGGGGCTACTCTGGTTGGAATTGTGCTTTTAAATTTAATTTTCTCTCATCTATTACAGACATTTCACGAAATATAGTGAAGGGTAGAACATATTCTACTAATTCTTTATTCAGTTTGCAGATAGATAGGGATCAATGAAACAGATTTCTTATAACGGACTATAATTGGGAGAGTTTGATATCAGTGAAAAAGATGTAGGAACTGACCAGAGAAACCGAGTATATCAGCAAAAAAGGTTTCCAGCAGGGTTACTGCTTTTGATTGATATATGATGGGAGTAAACTTAAATACAGAAGAATGCAGCAGTCCCTCTAGTTTAGCTATTTTTTGAATATTTAGTACTGTTCTCAGATTTAGTGATGTTATGGTGTTATTTTATGTCCTGATGTTGAGTGCTATTGTATATTTCTGTGTTGTGTTGATTATGTCCTCTGAAGACAACACTAACTGAAACTCTTTGTACAACTAGATATATGGCTTTTCTTGGATTGTACTGGTGGGAATTGTTATGATTTTCAAGGTATTCTGCCGTTTATTATGTTATTGGCTAACTTTATTGAGTCTTATGCAACTGCAATGCCCCAAACTTTTCAATAATCTTGGAATCCATCAAATTGCAGATCTTTACCTTCAGTCCTAAGAAATCCACCAACTTCCAGCTCATGCTGCGATTTATTCAAGGAGTTACAGCTTTGGGACTTGTTGCAGCTCTTTGCCTTGTTGTGGCTCTTACTGGACTGTCTGTTGCCGATTTGTTTGCTAGTGTGCTCGCCTTTATTGCAACTGGTTGGGCTGTCCTTTGTGTAAGTTGGCTATTTCTGGGGCTGCTTTCTTACATCTTTTTGTTGCTTCTACTTTCTGACAAATATTTGCACAATTTACTGCATAGAGGATTTTCTTGTTATTTTTATTTGCTTCTGTATGGTGTTGAAAATTATCTTGTTTAGTGAAAATTATCTTGTTTAGTTCGTATCAAATTTGATATAGCATGCTTAAACTAATTTCTGTCGTTGCGAGTTCTCACTAACATCCTGTTGGAATGTAAAACTAAGTCTCTCATGATCATCTTTTTAAAAGCGTTTCCTTAGCATATATATGTCATGGAGGTATTATTTTCAGTTTCTGCCTGTTGCATCATTCATGAGTTCATACTGCAGTCATTGCAAGATCCCCCTCTCTCACTTATTTATCCAAGTGTTTACATCTTTCTATTTGCTAAAAAATTATCATCTCAGCCAGGCAGTAATTAAACAGTCACATATCCTTAATGTGACATTTTCGTAGGATAATATACATCAGTAATATATTATGTTTACAGAGCTGTTTTGTTCTTAAAGTTGCACATTGTAATTTTCCTTGCAGCTGGCAATCACATGGAAGAGGCTTGTGTGGAGTTTGGGTCTGTGGGAATCTGTGAAGGAATTTGCTAGAATGTATGATGCTGGGATGGGTATCATCATTTTTGCTCCAGTGGCAATATTATCATGGTTCCCATTTGTCTCTACCTTCCAGTCGCGGATACTCTTTAACCAAGCATTCAGTCGTGGTCTGGAGATCTCTCTCATTCTTGCTGGGAACAAAGCAAATGTTGAACCCTCGACATTTTAGTTCTTACAGAAAGGCCTATAACCATGTAGAATTTGTATAGCTTGCAAATTAGCAGATTGTATCATATGCCTTTTGTCTAATTATTTCATAGTTAGGGTACTCTGAGATTGCAAGTACATTAACTGTTGTAGACACCACTTTGGCATCTCAAGTCCCATCTGTAGTTTATGTGACATTTTGACTATTTAGCCCTGTAAAGTGGTATACATGAAGATGGGTTGTCATTCAGCTTTCTGCTAAAGGCAATACAGCTCCATGGTTGAAGAGATTAACACTTCCCCTTGATTTAGTTGATGAGATGACTAAATTTATCTTGGTTATATTTAGGATCATGACAATTTTGCTCCTCTTTTTGCATCTGTCATTCCTTTTTTGTAGTAGTTTGCATAACATATTCTGTAACAATAGCTAATGTTACATTTTTATAACACTGCTTCAAGGTACTGGTCAATTAATTTTGTAATCTTTTACTAATTGTTACACAAAAGTGGGGTCTGGGGAGGTTAAAATGTACGCTTACCTCATAAAGGTAGAGAGGTTGTTTTTGGAGAACTCGTCTTAAAAACCCATAAGCAAAATAAATTAGATACCCTCTGGAAATATCAACTCAAAATTTGATTCACTTATCATGTTCGTTAAATATAATTATTTCAAGATTTATAGAAATGGACAAGTTGTTAAGCCACACTATGAAGGTCTGGGAGAGAGTAGTGGAGATGAGGGTGCGAAGAGTAGTATCTATCTCGAAAAATTAGTTTGAATTTATGCCAGGGCGGTCGACTACTGAAGCAATTCATCTTGTTCGGAGGTTAGTGAAGAAATATAGGGTAAGTAAGAAGGACTTTCATATGGTGTTCATTGATCTCGAGAAAGCATATGACAAAGTCCCAAGGGATGTCTTATGGAGATGTCTAGAGATGAAAGGTGTCCCAATGGCATATATCAGGCGATTAAGGATATGTACGATGGATCCAAAACTCAGGTAAGAACGGTGGAAGGAGACTCAGAATATTTTCCTGTTGAGATATGGGACTCCATCAAGGATTTGTGTTGAGCCCTTTCTTGTTTGCCTTGGTGATGGATGAGCTGACGCGATCTATCCAGGACGAGGTACCATGGTGTATGCTATTTGTAGATGACATAGTACTGATTGATGAGATTCGAACTAAAGCTAATGATAGGTTGGAGGCTTGGAGACACGCCTTCGAGTCCAAAGGATTCAAACTGAGCAGGACCAAAACTGAATAGTTGGAGTGCAAATTCAATGTTTAGAGGGATGAAGCAAACTGTGAGAGGATGTTGAGATGGATGTGTGGTCACACCAGAAGTGACAAGGTTAGGAATGAGACCATCCGGGAGAAGCTAGAGGTGGCTCTGGTGGCTGATAAGATAAGGGAAGCGAGACTGCGATGGTTTGAACATGTGCAAAACTCATGAAGGTGCGAGAGGTTGGTCTTAGGAGCTACACGGAGGGGTAGAGGTAGATCGAAGAAGTACTGGGGGGAGGCGATCAGACATGATATGGCGGAACTTGATCTCACTGAGGACATGACCCTAGATAAAAGAAGTGGAGGTCGCGAATTAGAGTAGTAGGCTAATTGATATGGTTAGGTGGATGTATGGCCGTGGGGTATAGTAGAGTTAGGTGGAGGACGTGTTTCTTTATCATGTATTCTCATTATCTGTCGTATATGTGTTAGTTTTATCATATTTACATACTGCCATGTGCTATTCATTATTAGTCGCTCTTTTTGTTCCCTTCCCTTTTCTTTTTGTCATATATAGTTCTTTCTGCTTGTGGGTTTTGAGATGAGGGTTCACAGAAAACAATCTCTCTACTTCTATGAGGTAGTGATAAGGTCTGTGTACATTCTATCCTCCTCAGATCCCACTTGTGGAATTTCACTGGGTATGTTGTTGTTGTTGTTGTTTGACAAATAAATAAGAATGATCTATAATAGCTCTTATTTACCTGTTATTCTAATGAATTTCAAATTATATGTTCTCATTTAAGAAATAATTTTTTTCAAATTATTTGTCATTTAAAAGGTTTAATAAGACTGATTAGTATTATTTTTTATTTTTTTTCATTAGCTGAAACTATTCTATGTTATATGTTGAGACATAAATTGCTAAAATTTTCTTTTTATTAAGCATGAAAAACAAAATACGACATAATTGTAAAAGTATCCACCAAAACAAAGTAAATAATGCTTGATTAGTTCACCTGACACTCTTTTTCTAGTAAGCTGACGCCAAAAGATATTGAAAAGAAAATCTGACAACTGCAATTTCTTTATGATGCATACACCAAAATAAGTTCAAATATTCTTTACGATGGTAAAAGTAACATTATTTTCAGTCAATTTTGGAGTGAGCTCCAATTATATCAAAGCCCATAATATCACTACGTTCCTTAAAGACCAAGGGATCAATTTTGGAGTGAGCTCCAATTATATCAAAGCTCATAATATCACTACGTTCCTTAAAGACTGTAAGGGATCGAACAAATTATTTCTAGATTAATTATCTTAAAATTAGCTATTTTAAAAGGAATTATCTCATCATGTATATGAAATAACTAATCTCATCTCTATCATATGAAAGATGAAATAAACTATAGCAAACTTAACATCCAAACAAGAAATCAAAATTATTACTTATTTTGATCTCTCACACCAAACAATAAAAGACGAGAAAAGCTGCAAATACACATATGTCGAAGCAATAAAAAGAAACAGTCCACACCAAAATCATTAAAGATTTGTAATTGTATTCAAAGGGGGAAACCATGCTAAATAACCCAGATGAACCCCCTGCTCAAATCATAAACAGCCGACATCAGAATCCAAATATGTTCAATTAATTTAAAACAAAATGCTCTATCAACAATTTACAGTACCTATTTCGCTTGCGCTTTTTAACAACATAAAACATAGATTATCGTGCCATCCTCCAAATAGATCTGAGAACTTGTACTCAAAAAATGGTAGAGTTTCAAGTCTCAGAAGATCAACCATTGGCTTACAGTTTTAAACTACACTCTAGGTGAAATTGGTCCAAAAATTACTAATACAGACTGATGTTCAGTGATCGACTTCCAGTTGCCGTCCTTGCCATCCTAGAGACATCTGTGATTGCTGATGCTGATCAAAGCCAGATTCGGTGGATGATGCAGATCCAACATAATTTTCTGGATGATCAAACTTACAAGCAGGGCCATACTTGCATATCCCATAGCGGCTGTAGAATGAGCAGACAGTTTGATCCTGCATTTAACAAAAAGGAACAACGTCAGCAACATACCTTGAAAAAATGAGTGATGCAAATAGAGAACTAAGACACTTTCTAGAAAAGCAATTTATATTGGTTAGTACAAGGGTACTGGCTCAACTTGGAGATAATCACCTGTACACATCTCAAAAAGCTAAAAATTCTAGGAAGAAAAATCAAGCAAGTTTAAGATCCAGACGGAAGTAAAACGTACAGGTCTTAGCGGCAGGCCCTTGTCATTAAGAGTACTTGCGTTTGCTTTTGATATTCGAGACTTTGGATGATGAAATTTGCAGTTAGATCTGTATTTACAGTCTCCAAATTTAATGAAGTAACTGCATTCAGGTTGACCTGGCCGTTCAGGATATTCCTCAACCAGCTGTGGCTGTTGAGGCCGTGTATAGAAATTGGTCTTGGTCGCCGGGTTGTTCATAGCAAATGCTGGAGGAGTAGGTAGTCTCTTCTCTGATGTTGGATAGACCGGGGCCTCAATCAGCAAAAACAAAGAAACAAGTAAGCTCAGGTAGCAAAGGTGTCAAGCTACTAAGTCAGAGACCTTACTAAATAAAATGCAAATCCCTAAAGTTCAGAATAGTCTCAAGAAATTTCACAGCAAATGAGAATGCTCAACAAATTTCACAGCAAATGAGAATGTAATATAAACTTCCAATCAAGAATAATGTAACATAAACATGTCTTTTATTTAGCGTTTATCATATTGTCAAATAACCAGCAAGTTCCTTTCTGTCCCAAGAATGAGTGCCTTGACATAAAATGAACCAAGTATAACACATTGTTGTACGTCGAACGGATTGTGGCACCGCCCGGGGTATTTCTGTGAGTCCTCCTCTGTAGTTCCTTATTTTAGTTCCCTTTTAGGGGCTTGTAAAGAGAATAATCTTATCCTTTGAGAATAATAAAAAATGGACAGTGTTCAATTGGAACATTCAAAGGTGACTAAATCGGTTC
>DF357696.1:214273-230424 GCA_000787875.1 Solanum virginianum | reverse complement strand
CTCAACTTAAAATTGTTGCTTGTCCTCAAGAGATGACTCAATCTATATAGACAATACAGTAACACACAGACATCAACTCAATGGCATACATTATATACATCTCAAACTCTGATACCACACTAGCTTTTCAAAACAGGATCAGATAGCTATTTAGCAAACCATTGCAAATTGGTGTATGTGATAACACAACTATGACAAGCAAGGGGCTATCAACAGTGCACAATCATTGAACAAGTCAAATGCTAACAATGCAATGCAAGTTTCCTCACAGAAAGAAGTCCATATTTGACACTCAATGATGATTTCATGTTTAACCTTGGGACTATTACACCCAAGTTACACTTCCTTTTAGAGGATAAAGCGGTTATGTCAAGAAATAGAACCTAACTAAGGTTATGGTCAAACCCACAAGGAATACATAGACTCAAAAGAATTCAATGATAGTTAACCAACTTACTTCCCCAAGGGGGGTTGCAATATTCAATGGAAAATAAAACCAAATTAACTAACACCAGAGAGAAATCAATATGGAAAGAAACTAGAGTATTGTGTTTTCCATGATTTCCTAACTCATTATCACCGGATAACCTAATTCTTTTCTAGTGTATAGCATGTAGAACGGTAAGTTAAGTTCACCAAGCCTTTTGGTCAAAGGTGAGAGGTAAATTTCACTATGTGACCCGGGCCATCTTTATAGTGTGCATGACTAACCCTTACTAATTAGTCCCTGTACAACCTTCCTTTGGCCCAGTTTGATTGATTAGATAAGAACACATCAATCAAATCCTATTAATTAATCTATTTCCTTATTCATTACTACATTAGTCTAGTCAGTAACACTAGATAGGTTCTAATGTTGGCTACCATCAGAAAATATGCATAACAAAGAGAATTAATTAATACATGCATGCATACTTTCCAAGAATCATAAATTATCTGATTTTACTTTGTTAGTTCTTTATGGTTTTAAATAGCAATCAAAACTAATATATAAATAATACATGCATGCATATTTTTCAAGAATTATAAATTATTCAGTTTTACTTTGTTAGTTCTTTATGGTTTCCACAATCCTAGTTGTGGATTTAGCTACTCATGCTTTGTGTAGATGCAAGAATTATGGATTGAGAAAACATAATTGCACTTACAAAATAGAATTAAGAACAAGCAAATCCAACTTCAATAAGAATCACAAGCTTAAAGATGAAATTAAATACAAGAGTTCTCAAAGACTCTCCAATGTAATATCACTATTTTCTCTCTCTAATTACTAAGTTCTATGAATACTAGGCAAAAACTTCTGAAAAATAACCTAAAAAACCTATTTACAACAAGTAAAATACAAGTCCTAACTGAAATAGGATAACTGGTTGGCACGCTGTACGAAAGGGGTTTAAGAGTTATATTACATTCCATGACCCATAATCAGGTCTCATACAAAGCTGCTAGAAATTTGGACTTCAAGTCTATGACACCCCTCTACGGCTCGTAAAGTAGCTTACAACCTGTAACATGGCTTTGTTTGATGAATCTTTAGAAAGTCCCAATCTCTGATCCTTAGAGCATGAATCATATTCTATAACTCGTAAATCATTCCACGACTCGTCTGTATGTTCGTAGAATCAACTTCAGAAAATAGCCCCATACTGAAATTATGTATGAAACCACTTTATTAGTCGTAGAATAGTTTACGGCTAGTAAAGGGTCTTGTACTGCATAAAAAACTAACAACTTTTGTATTTCTTCCCAAAATCAAGGCCAAACCTGTAATCCTGCAAACATAACACAAAAACACATAAAATCAACTAACTTCACATTGAGAACACACAAAATTCTATGTTATAAGTATCAAAAGTGTTGTAATTTGATAGCACATCAACTCCCTCAAGCGACAAACTCAATCTTCAAAGATAATACAGTAACACACAGATCTCAACCCAATGGCATACATCACATAAATGTCAAACTCAGATATCCACACCACCTTTTCAAAATAGGAATAGATAGCCATCTAGAAAACCAATACAGACTAGTACATATGACAATACAACTATAACAAGTGAGGTACCATTAACAATCCACAATTACTTAACAAGTCTAATGCTAACAATGTAATGCAAGTGCCCTCACAAAAAGAAGTCTCATATCTAACACTTAATAATGTTTTCATGTATGACCTTGGGACTATACAAAATCACTCAGTCTTACAAAAGATATTCATGCATCATGCCTAATACCATAAGCTTACCCCTATACTCATGACTAAGACCTTCAACCATTTAGACTAGGATCTCTTTAGGACATTCAAGGCTTGTAACGTAGGCTTAGGGGGCTTTGATATAGTAATTTGGGAATATAGTGACTAAAACCCCTCCTTGACACTGTGTTTTTCTACACTTTTGCCCTACCAACTCTGTTATTTTCATCTCATTCTCCTTTTCTCCTATTTTAACCTTTTCTAAGTGCTTTCTTTTCATTTTTTCAGCTTTTTGCGTTGCTTTTAGATTTTATTTTTCTTTTTAACTCGCAACTAAGGCATCACTTATTTTTCTTGCATCCAGTATATGATTTTCCTATTTTTCTCTATATCACTAACTCTCCTCTTTATTTTTTTCTTTTATCCTTACACCAACTACCCTCAATTTACGCTTTGGCCCAAGTTGAAGTGCACATTATCCATCCCCAGAACCAGGGCAACTTTTGGTAGCCACCCTCAACTTAGGCTTTTTGCCTCAGTTAAGGTACACAATGTTTAAGGAAGGACCATGGTCAATTCCAGGATTTTACAACAAATAAGGCTAGTTTAATCAGGTGTTTTCAAAGAATAGGTACATGTTAGGCTCAAACATTAGCACATTATTAATGTATAGGCTAGTTTAATCAGGTGTTTTCAAAGAATAGGTACATGTTAGGCTCAAACATTAGGAACAAGGGATATACTACCATTTTGGTTGGTTATTTTTGGCTAAGTGGACTATTAAGAACAAAGGCCTAAAATCCTTTCCTAATTCAATTAATCTACAGCCTAACTTAGAGTAACAGGGAAAGTTATAAATTAGCACAAAACACATGAATCTAGCAAATTAAGCTCACACGCACATGGCACTGCATACATTATCAACAAAATACTCTCGATCATGCTTTTTTTCTCAATTTATCCTCACTTATCAGAACAAACATTGTCACACACCTAAACATGCATGGTTGCTATCTAGACTATTAATCAAAATATTTGGTCGGCGTCATTTTTCAAACAAGTCACAAAAATATGCTATATGCCACAAGTATTAATACTATATGCTACAAATATTACCTAAACATCCTAAAATGCCAGTTGAACACAAAGTAAATATCCATGGGAAAAAGAATATAGACAAGAAAACCCCGGGATAAAAAATTAAGGTAGTTATGAATCCAAGCTACTCAGACTTCACTAAGGCCCATAACTACCCATGCCCCATTGAAAAAGATGTGCATTATCCCCAATGCACATAATCAAAGCAAACTGAAACATAAGGGATCAAAAATCATACCTGGATGCCTAAGCACTAGTATCCACCTTTGGTTGCCTCCCAAGCAGTGCCTGATTTATTGTCGCGGCATAGCATAAATGGCTTGAGTACTCAGACTTCTCAAGATCCCATTCATCCACAGTTTTTATCTCTTCAACATTTCCAAGGTATGGCTTGACTCTTTCGCTATTTATTTTGAAAGTTCCTCTGTTTCTTCTCTCTAGCTCAATAGCCCCATGATCAAAGACATGTGCTACTTGAAAGAGCCCCATCCATCAGGATTTGAGCTTCCCAAGAAACAACTTCAATTTTGAATTGTAAAGTAAAACAAGTCCCCTGATGTGAATTGACGATACTCTATATGACGATTATGTTGCAGCTTCATTCTTTGTTTGTACAAGGTTGAGCTCTTACATGCCTTGAATCGAAACTTATCAAGCTCATTGAGTTGGCTCAGCCTAGAGTTTGTTGCATGATTCCAGTCCAGATTCAACTTTTTCAGTGCCCACATTGCTTTGTGCTCAAGTTCCAATGGTAAATGACATTCCTTCCCAAAGACAAGTTAAAACGCCCTAAAAATGTGCTTCAAAAAATGCCCATAATTATAATTTCTATATATCTCAAAATTTGCATGTGATATCAAAAATTCAACTTCATATTTGTGATCAGGGGGCAAAATTGAGTAGGAAATGGGTATAACCCCGATTTTAGAGGAATCGTAGCGAAATATAATTTTCACAAAAATCCTAATTCCAGTAGCCATCAGTGCCTTAGCCGCAACGCGCCAGGGACGGGGATCTGTGTTGGGTTAACCATCGTAATAAGTCTGTGTCGTGCCAGTGATGCTGACTAGTATAGTTTTTCCCTGACTTTTTCATTTCACCCCAAGGGCCTTAGGGCAGAGCCCCATGCCCACCTATGTGTAAAAACACCTATGTTTAGCCATTTTTCAACTCTATATCACTCAAGACACTCTTAAAACCCTCTCCAAGACTTAACCAAATATTTCTCCAAATTCAAGTGTCCCAAGCTTAATTTCAGATCTGTACCATTAACAATCCACAATTACTTAACAAGTCTAATGCTAACAATGTAATGCAAGTGCCCTCACAAAAACTGAAGAACTCCATGAAAGCTTCAATTATCCTTCAAGTCTACATCAATGAATTTCCAAATTTAAAGTATGTGGGTTTCATCCATTGGGTCCTTTTACCCATGGTGTCCAATCTTCGTATTTTATGAAAATTGCATGTTTTAAAGTTGTATTATCTATGGGTATCTTTTATTATGGATTATAAGTATGAAATATGTTGGGGTTTTATGAAATGTTAATTAAATATGTATGTCTATGTATCTCAAGCTTATACTATAGTTAGTTTTTGTCTATTAAGACTATCTATTTTTTGAGTTATGAAGCTATGATCTATTATGAGATTTGATGATGGATTTCAAGGTATTGTACATAAGGGTTTTACAATATGTTGGTAGGTTAATTTATATTGAGTTTTCTCACATGATTTCACTCTTGAATTGCATGATTTTGAAAAAGTATTACACACCCACCAAGTGTTTGATAAAATGTCAAGTCAATAATTCTCAAGTTAATTACATGTTTTATAAGTCAAGTGACTTCATAATGAATAAGGCTATCAAGTATGTTATGAGTTCATGAAATTATCTATGATTATGCAAGTATGAAGTTAAGCCATAATTTTAAGATTTTACCTCTTATGAGCCTTTGATGTTAATGCAAGGGTAATGTTTGATGATGATCTATTCTCATGTTTCAAGTTAGGCTTACCATTAAAGGTCAAGTATGTTTAAGAGCTACTCATGTCATGATTCCATGTTTATTGCACATTATTAATGTATGATTATTGTAAGTATTCCTTAAGATTAGACTTAGCACCGATGGATGGAGGGTTTGCTCTCTTTCCTTAAACTATGTACCAACATAGAATTATGTTATACCCTTGCTATACTAGTAGATCCATTTAGTGCACTCTCTCTTGAAATTTTTCCCAAAATGGGACAGGCTCCCGAAAGGTGAAGTTTCTCATGAAATCCTTTTCGAAATAGGATGGGTTCTTATAAGGAAGGTTACTTCTCCAAAATGGGATGGGATCCCGGAAGGTAAAGTATGATTTACCTTGGCAAGTAGACCACCTCTTTACCGATGAGGGGTAATCATTGAGATTCCAAGTTGTAGCTCACTTGGTGTCATTCTATGTCGGTTTAGGTCTCTTCCCACACATATATTATGTCCTATGCAAGTTACTGAGGTCTCTTCTGACATATGTATTATGGTTTATGTAAGTTGAATGATTTATAAGCATATTTTACTTCAAGTATTGATCATACATACCATATTGAAATTATGTTATCTATTGACTATGATTATGCATTTTGACTATATTGGCTTATGTCTTATTGCATTGCATCCTACATACTTAATATATTCAAACGTACTCACATACTTTTGCCTACATGATATCACTATATAGGGACCGAAGCTCTTCTTGATCATCCTCCAATGTCTAGTACGATTATTCGAAGATAAACTTGGGTGAGTCCTCAAGTTCGGGGGCACTATCTTCTTCTCTTGCTATTTCTAAGACTTCTTTATATTAAATATTTAACATTACGAGGGTGAGCCCGAAAAGTGTCTTGGCCCTTACTCTATTCTAAGTTTAGAGGTATTATTGGAACATCATGATGTATCTATGATATAAGCCTGACTCTCTATGCTTTAATGATATCAAAGACTTCCCTTAGTCCCGCTTTCCTTTTTTAATATCTCTTGTTGTTGTTTACTTTGCTTCAGCAACCAACGATGTGTGGTTGATATGCTAAGAGGCTTGTTTGGGCCCCTTCGGGTTCCCATTCGCCTTGTCATATCTAGGCCCTAGTCTTGGGTCGTGACACAAGTTGGTAGGGGGACATGCCTATAGTGGCCTTGAATGCTGTCTGGTATGCCTATAATGCATCATCCAACTTTCGCGACCAATCTGTCCAGTTTACATTGATAGTCTTGGATAGGATCTGTTTAATTTCCCTATTAGACACCTCCACTTGCTCGCTCATTTGAGGATGATACGGCATCGCCACCTGAATCTTTACCCTATACTTCTCAAGAAGAGCCTTGAAAAGCCTATTGCAAAAGTAAGAACCTCAATCACTGATGATTATCTGTGGGGTGCCAAACCTTGAGAAAATGTTCTTTTTTAGAAATGCTATGACACTTTTACCCTCATTGTTGGGTAGAGCCACGGTCTCAACCCAGTTTGATACATAATCCACAACAACTAAGATGTACTTATTTTTATGTAAGCTAACAAAAGGTCCCATGAATTTTATCCCCCATACATTAAATAACTCAATCACTATAGGGAGCTCATGTTTGCAGGAAACACCACCATCTCTTTGGCATTTATCACAACCTTTGGTGTAATCATGGGCATCTTAGTAGATGGTGGGCGAATAATACCCACACCATAAGATCTTATGCATTGTTCGAATTCTACTATGATGCCCACCACCCAATGATGAGTGACAACCTTCACATATGCTCATTATCTCGATCTCAGGAACACAATGATGAATAATCCTATCCGAACATACATGAAACATGTATGGGTCATCCCAAAAGAACTTCCTTACATCAGACATGAACTTCCTACGCTGATGTGTGTTCAAATCAGGTAGCACAATATCACTTGCCAAGTAGTTTGCATAGTCTGCAAACCATGTATTAAGTCTTGTGATGCTTTCAACACTCTCTAATATGAAAATGAATCATCGATCTCCAATCCATCATCAAATTTATCATTGCCCCATCTTCCAATTTGGAAAGGTGATCTATGACCTGATTTTCTGTCCCTTTTCTATCAATGACATCGAAATTACACTCTTGCAGGAGAAGTACCCATCTCGTCAATCTTGGTTTTACATACTTCTTTTCCATCAAGTATCTAAGTATTGAGTGGTTTATATGCACCACCATTTTGGCCCCGAACAGATATGACCTGAACTTCTCGAATGCAAAGACCATTGTAAGTAGGTCTTGGTTGGTGACAAGGTAATTCTTTTAGGATGTATTTAGGGCTTTATTGACATAGTATATGGGATGTAATATCTTCTCTTGGCGCTGTCCCAATACTACACCTAGTACAACCCCACTTGCATCACACATGATTTAAAAGGGCTTGGACCAGTCTGGAGCTACAATGATTAGGGTTGAAATCAACCTGTTCTTTAACTCTTCAAAGGATTTGAGGCATGCATTATCGAACATGAACTTTTCATCCTTCTTCAACAACATGCACAAGTGGTGTGCAATTTTAGAGAAGTATTTTATGAACCTCTAGTAGAATCCTGTATGTCCAAGGATACTCCCCATACCCTTGACTGAGATGGGTAGGGGAAGCTTCTCAATCACCTCTACTTTAGTTCTGTCAACCTTGATCTCTTAGATGGATATTTTGTGTCCTAACACAATGCCTTGCTTCACCATGAAGTGACACTTCTCCCAATTTAGCACTAGATGGTTTTCCTAGCTTCTTTGCAAGATAGCATATAGTTGCTTCAAGCAGTCCTGAAATAAGTCTCCAACCACACTACAGTCATCCATGAAGACTTTAATAGTGTCCTCCACCATGTCAGAGAAGATGGACATCATATACCTCTAGAATGTTACTGGGGCATTACATAACCTGAATGACATCCTTTTGAATGCGAAGGTTCCATATGGGCATGTAAATGTCATCTTCTCCTATCCTTAAGAGTAATTATGATCTGATTATACCTTGGATATCCATCAAGGAAATAGTACCAGCCCTTTCCAGCTAGTCGATCCAATATCTGATCCATGAATGGCATAGGAAAGTGGTCCTTTTCCGTCAAAGCATTATATTTTTTGTAATGCATGCATACCATCCATTAGTGACTGGCCACATCGGGATTAACTCATTATTGGCATTTGGAACCATTCTGATACCCCCTTTCTTTGGAATACAATGAATTAGACTCACCCATTTACTATTAGCAATTGGGTAGATCACTCCTACATCCAACCAGTTGATGATCTCTTTGCGTACAACCTCTAGCATAGGAGGGTTAAGGCACCTTTGGTGCTCAATACTTGGCTTGTAGTCCTTGACCAACTGAATTTTGTATGCGCTTATCTCGGGAGGAATACCAATGATATTCGCAATCGTCCATTTAATGGCTTTCTTGAACTATTTAAGCAGCTTGACTAGGGCACTCACTTGCTTACCATTCAAATCTGCAACAACTATAACTGGAAAAGTGTTGTTGCCTCCCAAGAATGTATATCTCAAATGTGCTAGAAGGGCCTTCAACTCTAATACCGGTGGCTATTCTATGGAGGGTTTTGTAAGTAGTGACTCCCGATTCTGTAAGTCAAGCTTTAGCTTAGTTTGGCACCTAAGGCCATAAGACACACCTAGAGCATTCATTGTTTCCTCATAATCTGGGATACCATCATTATGGAAGTTTATCAGCAGCTCATCGGAGTAGGGGCTCATAATCCAAGCTTCTTGTAGACCGCAAGGGGCATCAGATTAATGCTGACACCTAGATCAGATAGTGCCCTTATGAACTCCATATTTCCAATGGTGCAGGGTATGATGAAAACACTAGGATCTTCTTGCTTCTGAGCGAAGGTTCTCGTAGCAATAACATTGCAATATTGAAGCTTTTGGGAAAGCTCCTAACTCACAATGCGCTTTTTAGTGACCAGGTCCTTTATATACTTAATATACCCTAGCATCTTCTCCAATACCTCAATAAGAGGGATGTTGATGGAGAGATGTTTTAGCATAGAGAGAAAGTGCTTGAATTTTTCTTCTTTCTCTCTCTTTTTATTTCTTTGAGGGAAAATAGAAGAATACCTTGCAATGGGCTTCAACTTTTGTGGTGCATCAGCAGTTTCCTTTACCCCATCCTTGCCACGATCATCTCCTATCTTTGCATCTTTAGCCACAACCATCTCTTCTCGAACATCTTCCTCATCAACTGGAATGGGAGGATCAATAGTGATCTTGCCACCTTGAATAGTAACCGCCATACATTGCCCTTCATTTTTAGGATTCTAAACTGTATTGCTAGGCATTATAGCCCTCTAGTGCTAATTAAGTTGAGTCAACACTTGACCAAACTGTTGCTCAAGTTGTTTGATAGCCACAAAGTAAGATTCAATTTTCTAATTTATACTAAAAATCTCAGATTTTATGTCCCTTAAAGTCTCATCCTATGTCTCAGCTTTCTTCAATTGACGATCAAATATCTCCTCAATTTTAGAACTACTTGAACCTGCATCGCATTTATGTGGTACCACATAAGGACCATTTCTGAAGCCTTCTCTGCAACCCCAATCTGCATCACTCTTTGGAACCTTGTTCCTGTCATAATATCCTTTGCAGTCATCCCTGTAAGCTCCATCTCTATTGAAGTTTCGGCCTTAGTTTCCTTGACCTTGGTGCTAATAGTCCTGATTGAACCCTTGGGTATTGGTCTAAAAATACCCCCTCTCGGTCTGATCAGCAACAAAACATGCATTCTTATCATAATAAGGCTTATTATACATAAGTGCCGTGGAGATTGATGAACCACTGCATTGACTCTCTCTTAGTTCTGCTTCATCATCACCTCCATACCTGTGTGAATCTAGTCAAGGTGTTGCATGATTTCTTCATTGATCTTCGCTTTTTCTGGAACAACACTGACAACACATGAAATTTTAGTGGATGCTCTATCTTTCTAACCCCATCAATGATTAGTCTTGACCACTCTTTCCATCTGCTTTGTAATCCTTATAAATAGTTGATCCAAGAACATGCCCCTATGATAGTGTCAGCACAAACCTGATTGTTCTAATTAAGGGCATAGTAGAAGATCTCCACCAAGGCATCATCAATTATCTTGTGGTCTGGGACACTCCTCAAGCATTTGTTAAAAAACTCACAAGTAGTACTGATCGAATCACAAGAAAGTTGCTCAAAGTTGTTGATTTGGTCCTTCATCTTGAGATTCTTTGATTTAGGGAAGTACCTCTCCAAAATGGCCTTCTGCAAGTCTGCCCAACTGGTGATCAAACTCTATAAGAGCTCATATAGCCATAATACTGCATTACCTGTAAGAGATAATAGGAAGACACTAAGTCCGACAGTATCCATAGATGGATTCTTTGTTCCCATCACACTCTTGTAGACGAATGCGACATTGTGTAGGTGGTTATGAAGATCCTCTAATGGTAAGCTTGCAAATTGCCCATGGTTCTGCAGCGTCTAAAGAAACCCACTTAAGACTTTGAACTTTGTGTCTGCCAATAATGGTGGCAACACAATAACTCTATTCACCTCCATAGCTATAACATTTAACCTGTATTAATTCCACTGATAAGTATTTGCATTAAAGTCCTGAGGCTGTGGATCAATATCCTCAAGAGGAGGTAGATTCTCATTATCAGTATTCTTATTGTTGCTCTTGTTCAGAGCTGCATTGGCTATGTTATTGGTGTTATCTTGGGCCATTCTCCTCAATGTTCTCTGGATCTCTGGGTCAAATGGAGTTAAGGGATTTCCTTAACTCCGGGTGTTGGGCATACATTAAGCTTACACCCTGGAAAAGAACAAAAATAATAAAAAAGTAAAATATGGGAAATAAGGATTAATACTTAGATTACTATAAATTAACTAAGTCTAGCCGTATTCCTTGGCAACGGCACCAAAATCTTGATGTCACCTAAGTTACACCTCCTTTTTTAGGACAAAGCAATAACTGTCAAGAAATAGATCCTAACCAAGGTTAGGGTCTAATCCACAAGGAGTACGTAAACTCATGAGAATTCAATGATCACAAGTAGTTAACCAACTTACTTCCTGAAAGAGGGGTGTTGCAATAATCAATGAAAAATAAAACTAAACTAACTGACACAAGAGAATGATGAATATGGAGAAAAACTATGATATTGTGTTCCCCATGATTCCCTGATTCAGTATCACCAGATAACCTTATTCCTTTCTAGTGTATAGCATGCAAGACGATAAATTAAGTTCACCAAGCCCTTTGGTCAAAGGTGAGAGGTGAAATTCACTATGTGACTTGGCCTATCTCCATAGTGTGCATTACTAACCCTTACCTATTTATCCTAGTACAACCTCCCCTTGGCCCAGTTTGGTTAATTTGATGAGAACATATCAATAGAATCCTGTTAATTAATCTCTTTTTTTATTCATTACTACCTTGGTCCAGTCAGTAACAATTGGCAGGTTCTAATATTGGCCACTATCAGAAAACATGCAAAACAAAGAGAATTAATAAATACATGCATGCATACTTTTTAAGAATTATGAATTATCAGATTTTACTTTTTTAGTTCTTCATGTTTCTCAGAACCCTAGTTGTGGATTTAGCTACTCATGCTTTGTGTAGATGCAAGAATTATTGATTGAAAAGACATAATTAAACACTTATACAATAGAATTAAGAACAAGCAAATTCAAATTCAATAAGAATCACAAGCTTAAAGATGAAATTCAAATACAAGTGTTCTCAAAGACTCTCCAATGTAATCTCACTATTTTCTCTCTCTAATTACTGATTTCTCTGAGTACTAGCCGAAACTTTTGAAAGATAACCTAAAAAACCTATTTATAATATGTAAAATACAAGTACTAACTGAAATAGGATAACTGGTCGGCACACCATGTGAAAGGGGTTTACGGGTCATATTGCTTTCCATGACCCTTAATCGATGTCTCATACAAAGCTACTAAAAATATGGACTTCAAGTCTATAACACCCTTCTATGGCTCGTAAAGTAGTTTACGACTCGTAAGGGGGTTTCGTTTGATGAATCTTCAGAAATTCCCAATCTCAGATCTTTAGGGCATTAACCATATTCTATGACTCGTAAATCATTTCACAACTCCTCTGTATGTTCCTAGAATCAACTTTAGAAAATAGCCCCTTATTGGAATTGCCCACGAAACCACATTACAATCCATTGAATGGTCTACGGCCCGTAAAAGGTCTCGTACTGCATCAAAAATCAGCAACTTCTATATTTCTTCTCAAAATCAAGGCCAAACCTATAATCCTATAAACATAACACAAAAACACATAAAACCAACTAACATCGTATTGAGAACACACAAAATTCCAAGTTTTAAGCATCAAAAGATCTATCATTTGATAGCGCATCAGTACGTCATATTATGGACTAACACTGGTATAAATATGATTATAATGGGCCAATTTGTTCGAGATACCTATGATACAGCCATATTATAGACTGATTCTGGTATAGATATGACTATATTGGCATTTTATAGCATAAACTTTCACACATTTGCATGGAGTATATAAGCAATTTTAGAAAGGACATTGAACGTCATCTGTTCATTCCATATCAAAATAATTAGTCTGTAGTTAGTAGTACATAGAACTTTTCTCTTAGAGTACAAGGGAATTTAGGGTTTTGAAGCTTTTAGGCATCAAATTGGAGAAGATTGGCTGGTGATAATCAATTGACTTATACTCAATCTTGTTACCTATGACTTCTGCTGCTATGTAGGGTATTCAATTTTTAACTTCTAGCATGTGTGGCTAAAACTGCCATGCTGGGGGTGTGCTTTTAATATGGGTCTTTGATTTATTTATTGGTTCTATGATATCTTGACTTATCTATAGTTGATTTGGGTAAATATATATCCATTCCTATGTTTCATTTATAAATTTTAAGGTTGCAAAGTTCAGGTTTTGTTTTAGATCTCTTATTATTACCCTAGTCGAAACTATTAGAGTATGGAATGGATATAATGGCTGGAAACCTCTTAGGGTTTCAGTTGAAGTCCATATCCATGGATTCAACGGCCAAGGTATTAGGGGTTTTTCTAAGACTTCTTAAGCCAAGCGTGTCTTTAGCAGTGCGTGCGATTTAGCTGATTCATGCGAAATACCCATGTATCATAGGTGATTTGGCTTACCAGAAACCTAGTCTTTTCACTCAATATCAACTTATTTAGTCAAGTATCTAGACCTATTTGTTAGATCGATTCCCATATTTGCACATCCCCAACATCTCCCCTTAATAGCTATTCAAATCATTAATTAGAACTTGTTAGCTGAACTGTTATTTTGATTATTGCAACCCCCTAGATCCTACAATTACTTGGTCCAACGAGTCACTTCAGCCTTAAACAATACTTCCCTGTAGGATCGACCCCAACCTCTAAAGTTGAGTTATTATGTTGATGACGACCAC
Source organism: Solanum virginianum (assembly GCA_000787875.1). Taxonomy (NCBI): domain Eukaryota; kingdom Viridiplantae; phylum Streptophyta; class Magnoliopsida; order Solanales; family Solanaceae; genus Solanum; species Solanum virginianum. Next base: position 216,624 of record DF357696.1, on the reverse strand, counting down.
CCCTTCTACCTTTTAGTAGTTAGGTTAAGCGACATAAAAAATGGTATTGTTATCAGGGAATAGATGTGTTCATATTGGAAGTATTTGTTGAGCTTTCTTCTTATAGTTAGAATTCTTTTTACTATTTTCTTGTTGTTTTTACTGTTAAACAATAGGGTAAAGATGGAGGATGATTGAAGCGTTCATGGTGAGAATGTTGGGAATATGAATGGTATGCAAGATGTTAATTGGGATCAGGTTGGGAGCATCATTGCTATTCGACTACCTCCATTGACTGAAAAGTTAATTTTTATGTAACGAGCACCATATTTTAACTCTTCCAATAGAAGGGATTGTTCGGAGGGCTCGACCATGAAGATGCTCATGAAAACTTGAGAAATTTGTTGATTGGTGTCTCTCATTCAACTTCAGGGGAGTGTTGTACTTCTACTAGTCGAAGGGATTGTTCGGAGGGCTCGACCATGAAGATGCTCATGAAAACTTGAGAAATTTGTTGATTGGTGTCTCTCATTCAACTTCAGGGGAGTGAGCCAGGAAGCCATTTGACTAAGGCTATTTCTTTTCTCCATCACCGAAGAGGCATTCTGGTGGCTAGCAGAGTTACCTCGTGATTCTATTACTTCATGAGAGGAGCTGCAAAATCCATTCCTTGAAAGATTTTTCCTTTCCTCAAAGATGATAAAATTGAGAAAAAGTATTGAGAACTTTAAGAAGCTAGAGGGTGAGCCGTTGCATGAAACATGGCTTCAATTTTGGAAACTCTTGCTTCAGTTCCCTAACCATGGAGTTTCAGACCATATGCTCTTGCAACACTTTTATGTGAGTCTTGATGCTACAAATAAAAGAGAAGATGATCAGTTAGTAAGATGAGGCTTAATGATGCAATCATTCACTGAAGCTTGTAACCTCTTGGTTTGGATGACAAGGATTAATAGAGCATGGTACACAAGAGCTGACATAGTACCTTTAAGCCATAGAGGTTTTACCAAGAAGTAGCTTTCAAGAGACTAAGAAAGAGATGAGAACATGGCTAAGATATTAACCCATCTTGATCTTTTGACCAAGCACGTCATCGAATAAAATCGTAAGAGTGTGAATATTGTGGGAGCAACCAAAAAGGTGATGTTTAAGGATGCACCATTTGAAAGCAGTTACAATGAAGAATGTCATTACATGGGAAACCAAATGGTGAGTTCTTGATTGACTTTTCAAAGGCCATCCAGGATTCAAGGTTGGAACAACAACTCTGAGTGGCGAGATCATGTATGGACTGATCAACCACAAGTTAGGGGCTGGTGGGACTGTAATGGAGATAAGTACATTTCACCTCTTGATAGGGTGAAGACTACTAAACTAGTGGTTAATCAAGAGAATCCTCAAACCGAGGATATGCTTTCCCAAATCTTGAGTAAGGTCGAAGCCTAAGATAAGGTCCTAAAAGAGATAAAATCTAATTTTTCTCAACTGAGTCAGACTATGATGTCTCATTTGGCATCAATTAAACATTTGGAGACTCAACTTAGGAACATTCAACTCACCTAAATCAACATCTAAAAGGAGGCCTACCTAGTGACACAGCGGCTAACCTAGTTCAGTCCTTTCATGAATAGAATGACTCCGAACTCAGGCCCCACTCTATTGACTAACCCCAGGTCTCCTAAGTGTCGATCAACTCAAAAGGGAATGATCAGCAATGTTTAGCCATAACTACTTGTAGTGGAAAGGTGGTTGAAGACACTAAACCATCACTTGTTATTGACAAAGGCCTAAAAGAGGTGGAAGAAAAAAAGATGTAATTGTGGTGTAAGATGATGATCATGAAGCTTAGGTTGTAAGTGATAATATTCTCGGCAATCTTAAGAGTAACAAGCAAGAGAAAAATTGGGGTAACGCAGCGAAAGCCAAGAACACTCTTCCTAAAAATTCAAGTCCATCTGTGAGGTCAAAAACACCTTAAGTCAAAGTTGATCCTCCATTCCCACAAAGGTTGAAGAACAAAAAGGAGGATGCTAAGTTTCAAAAGTTTCTTTTTATGTTCAACGCATTATCAATAAATGTTCCACTTATGGAAGCATTAATTGAAATGTCAGGATATGCTAAGTTCATGAATGAATCGAAGAAGAGGACTCTTGAGTTTTAGAAAATTGAGGTGTCTCATAACTACAGTGCAATCTTGACACAAAAATTGATGGTACATTTACCATTCCATGCACAATAAGAGCTTCAAAATTTAATAGAGCTCTTTGTGATTAGGGACCAAGCATAAATCTCATGCCCTTAGCTATATTTGAGGAATTAGGCTTGGAGACCCTTTCATTAACCACAATGCAACTGCTCATGGCTGATCGGTC